>LR750907.1:0-63853 GCA_902729485.2 Mus minutoides | reverse complement strand
CCCCAGTCATTGCTTTCTAAGTAAAGGTAATTGCACTGCCCAGGGAGTCTTAACCTGTTTCTGTCTCAAAACAAACATTCTTAGGGCTGGAGAGATAACCCAGCAGTTAAGAACATACAGTGCTCTTGCAGAGGACCTATGTTCAGTTTCCAGTACCCACATCTATCAGCTGCAGTTTTTCTCGTTCTAACAGATTGAACATGGGATGTGGGGAGGTTAAAGAGAGAAACTAGGAACCATGGAATGCTACAATCTCATCCTTCCCTTCCATTGACACTATTGGGGTGTTTTTTAAAAAATATTTATTTATTTCATGTATAAGAGTACACTGTAGCTGTACAGATGGTTGTAAGCTATCATGTGGTTGCTGGGAATTGAACTCACGACCTCCTCTCGCTCTGCTCCACTTGCTCTGGCTCCTGACCAAAGATTTATTTATTTTTATATGTAAGTACACTGTAGCTGTCTTCAGACATGCCAGAAGAGGGCGTCAGATCTCATTACAGATGTTTGTGAGCCACCATGTGGTTGCTGGGATTTGAACTCATCACCTTCAGAAGAGCAGTCAGTGCTCTTAACCACTGAGCCATCTCTCCAGCCCCCAACACTGTTGTTTACCTGCCAACTACAATAGAGAAAGCAATGCTAACCCTCAGGGCCACCTTCAATGGCTGCAGTATTGGTCCCCTATTTTGGTTTTGGTTTTTGTTGTTGTTGATGTTGTTTTGTTTTGTTTTGTTCTGTTTTATTATTGTTTGATTTTGTTTGTTTGAAGCAAAGTTTCTTTGTGCATCCTGTCCTGAAACTCACTCTGTAGACCAGGCTGGCCTGGAACTCACAGAGATCTGCCTGCCTCTGCCTCCCAAATGCTGGGATTAAAGGCCTGCAACACCCCTTTTGGCTCAACTATTGGCTCCCTTTTGGAGTATGATAAAGAGTGGTGTCTTAGTTAGGGTTTTACTGCTGTAAACAGACACCATGACCAAGGCAATGCTTATAAGGACAACATTTAACTGGGGCTGGCTCACAGGTTCAGTCCATTATCATCAAGGTGGGAGCAATGCCACCTTGCAAGGACCTGGTACAGGAGGCATGGTACAGGAGGAGCTGAGAGTTCTACTTCTTCATCTGAAGGCTGCTAGGATGAGCCCACCTCCACAGTGACATACCTTCTCCAACAAAGCCACACCTCCTAATAGTTCCACTCTCTGGGCCAAGCATAAATGAACCATCACAAGAACACAGAACACTCCCCAACAGCTGAGGTATTGAAAAGATTTTTATTTTTAAAAATGTCTCAATTTGTAGACCAGGTAGATCTGGAACTCACAGAGATCCTCCTGCCTCTGGTAGGATTAAAGGTAGACACCGCCATGGCGCTCTCTCTCTCTCTCTCTCTCTCTCTCTCTCCTCCCTCTCCCTTCTCTCTCTCCCCCCTCCCCCTCCTTCCCTCTTGCTTTCCCTCCATCACTCTCCCCTTCTCTCTCTTAGATTTGATCTCATTATCCACAGCCAGACTTGACCCTCAGTTCCACCTAGCTCAACATCCTGATTCCTAGCATGGCAGGTGTGCGCCATCATGGCAGGTGTGTGCCATCGTGGCAGGTGTGCGCCATCATGGCAGGTGTGTGCCATTGTGGCAGGTGTTCACCATCGTGGCAGGTGTGTGCCATCATGGCAGGTGTGTGCCATCGTGGCAGGTGTGTAGCACGGCTCCTACATCATCATTTTTTTTCTTTTTCACCACTGTTTTCTACTGTGATGAAAAAGAAGGGATAAAAGAGAGGAACTTTTAAGAATCTCTCATGTAGCCGGGTGTGGTGGTGCACATCTTTAATTCCAGCACTCAGGAGGCAGAGGCAGGCAGATTTCTGAGTTTGAGGCCAGCCTGGTCTACAGAGTGAGTTCCAGGACAGCAAGGGCTACACAGAGAAACCCTGTCTCAAAAAACCAAAGGGGAGGGGGAAGAGTTCATTGAAAACGCTTAATGATTTTAATGATTTTCAAAAATTGTTGGGAGATATTAATTGGCCTACAATAGATTAACTACTCAAGAGCTAAATAATTTATTTCAAACTTTACAGGGTGATTTAGACTTAAATAGTCCAAGAAAATCATCAGCTGAGGCTGAGGGAGAACTGGCTCTGGTGGAAAAGAGGTTACAGGAGGCTCACACATATGAGGTTACAGGAGGCTCACACATGTGAAGTTATAGGAGGCTCACACATGTGAGGTTACAGGAGGCTCACACATGTGAGGTTACAGGAGTCACACACATGTGAGGTTTCAGGAGAAGCACACATGTGAGTCACTTGGATCCCAAGCTTTGCTGGATTTTAGTTATTTTGCCTTGTACTCATTTTCTCATGGGAATTCTTTTGCAGAGAGAAGATTATATATTAGGATGAATATTTTTATCACACAAACAGAGTGAAAAGATTAAAGACCTTTATAGAAAATGTCTATGAATTGATTCTAAAAGGAAAAATGAAACTTCATCAATTAGCAGGACTTGATCCAGCACAAATAATGGTATCTTTTACTAATGCAAAATTACCTCATTATGGACAGAAAGTGAACATCTGCAAAAGGCTTACAATAATGTTTTGAGAGAAATTAACAACAAATACTCCTTTTTTATATACTTCAGTTTATAAAATGAACTAATTGGACTCCCCCTCATAAAGTAAAAGGAACACCAATTTCTTGAGCCCTTAAATTCTATAATGATGTAAATAAATCAGTAAAGGCAGGCTAAAAGTCAAAAGAATATAATTAAAATAATTCAAAGTCCATATAACTTAATTAAAAAATCAGAGTTATAAGTAATTCTTATGGTATATCATGATTTTCCTGAATCTCTTAATATAGTTACTGACTCTCAATATTCATAAAGAGTTGTTTTGCATATAGAAAATGCTGATTTAGAATTAACATCACTGTTTATTCAACAACAGCAAGTAAACAGAAATAGAAATCATCCGTTATGTAACACATATCCATCCCATACAGGTCTGCCAGGCGCTCTAGCACAGGATCATGATGAAATCAGTCAACCATTAATAGGAAACTTGCTAGAAGCTTCAGGATTTCATTTGAAAACACAATATCAACAGCAAAGGTTTAAAAGGGGATTTTTTTTCTATCACTTGACAACACACTGAGGGAATTATAAGGAAATGTCCTTCTTGTTCTTTGTATAACCAAACTCCGTTAACTGGAAGGAGTAACCCTAAAGGTCCCCAAAGAAATTAAATTTTGGGGGCTGGTGAGATGGCTCATTGGTAAGAGCACCTGACTGCTCTTCCGAAGGTGATGTGTTCAAATCCCAGCAACCACATGGTGGCTTACAACCACCCATAATGAGATCTGACGCCCTCCTGTGGTATGTCTGAAGTCAGCTACAGCGTACATATGAATAATAATAAATGAATCCTTGGACCAGAGAGAGCAGGGAGTGAGCAAGTGGGACCGATCAGAGTGAATGGGGGCAGCCGGAGCGAGCGGAGCCTACCGGAGCGAGCAGGGTTGACTGGAACAAGGAAAAAAAAAAGAAATTAAATTTTTGCAAATGGATATGTCTCATTTTGCAGAGTTTAGAAAGATTAAAATGTGTGCACCATACCATAGACACATATTCAGGATTTCAGTGGGCACTCCTTTAAGTTCTGAAGAGGATGGTTTTGTAATGACACATTTAACAGAAGCTATGGCAACCATGGGGATACAGACATCATGGCAACCATGGGGATACCCTACAAAGTAAAACTGACAATGCTCCAGCATTGCCTCTAGTAAAATGAAGCAATATTTTTGCCTATTACAATAGAAAGCATATTGCAGGTATCCCACACAACCCTACAGGACAAGGAGATCTAACTGTATTTTTAAAGTGATGGCATAACAACAACAACAAAAAGATAACAAAGACCCCCAGAGAAAAATTACATAATGCTTTATTAACTTTAATTTTTTTTGGCTTTTTTTTTTGGCTTTTCTTTTTCTTTTTTTTTTTTTTTTAAGAGAGATTTATTTATTTATTATGAGTACACAGTGGCTGTCTTCAGACACACCAGAAGAGGGCATCAAACCCATTACAGATGGTTGTGAGCCACCATGTAGTTGCTGGGAATTGAACTCAGGACCTCTGGAAGAGCAGTCGGTGCTCTTAACCACTGAGCCATCTTACCAGCCCAACTTTAAATTTTGTAAATGCTAATGAACAACAAAACAATAAGCAAACAAGACATCCGCTGAGAGACATTGGATTACAGAAAAAACGCTGAGCCAACCCAGCCTGTTTATATTAAAGATGTCCTAACTTCAGAATGGAAGGAAGCAAATGTGTTACGTTGGGGAAGAGGTTTTATCTTTGTTTCAACAAGAGAAAAAAAGCTATGGACTCCTTCAAAACTAATAAAGATTGGATTTGACCAGAGAAGACCTCCAGAAGACCCTGACTTCAGACATGTAAGAAATCAAGAAGATGGGCTGGTGAGATGGCTCAGTGGGTAAGAGCACCCGACTGCTCTTCCGAAGGTGATAAGTTCAAATCCCAGCATCCACATGGTGGCTCACAACCATCCGTAACGAGATCTGGCACCCTCTTCTGGAGTGTCTGAAGACAGCTACAGTGTACTTACATATAATAAATAAAATAAATCTTTAAAAAAAGAAAGAAATCAAGAAGACAGCACCAAACAGGTAACATGAAATGCTGATCCCTCTTTATGGGAACAGCTCTGAGACTGGCTGAGATTTGACAATGTCTCCAGCCAGGACTTGGGCTACACATAACCAATAAATCTTGTTGGCCACAGAGTCCTCAGGACTTATGCCATCCTTTCAAATAGCAGGGGTGAAAATTTATATTACGGTCTGATTACACAGTCCAAACTAACTTATAAAGAAAAACAGATGTCTTACCTGATCGAACTGAGAGCAGAGAATCATCTTTAACTGAATTATGCACACTGCACATTCTATACATATATTACTACAGACATGTATATTACCTGTGACAGTTTCTATGTTTTCAGAACAAAAGCATCAGACACCAGAGAATTTAAAATGGCCGTGACAAGATTCACCCTCTAGGATCTGAGAAGAATGCTGAGATGCTGAGATGCTGAGACATTTATTCCAGCATCCTGCTTGATCCAGCCTCAGACTACCTCAATAGCTGTTTCATCAAAACTTGCTTCTAGGACTGTTTCAAAATGGCTAGCTAAGATGGTCCGGCCTCACAGTCTGTTCCAGTCAGGACTTCAGTGAAGCCCTGCACTTTCACATCACGTAGAGACTAGACAACAAATGGTACAGTTAGCTTTCTTTTTTTTTTTTTTTTTAAGATTTATTTTATTTATTAAATGTAAGTACACTGTAGCCGTCTTCAGGAGCTATCTTCAGGCATTCCAGAAAAGGGCGCCAGATCTCATTAAGGATGGTTGTGAGCCACCATGTGGTTGCTGGGATTTGAACTTATCACCTTCGGAAGAGCAGTCTGGTGCTCTTACCCGCTGAGCCATCTCACCAGCCCCTACAGTTAGCTTTCTTAAGACTGGCCTATATGCCAATTTTCTATGCCCCTCTCCCAAAAGAGATGTTTTCCCCAGACAGCAGAAAAACGTTTTAAGAGAATGATGCCCCCATTTCCAAGAGGTGGAATGGGTAGTTTTTTTTGTCTTTCGATGTGTGATGGATGTTTATCATTCTTTAAGGGGGGTTGGTCTCAAGTTGTTTATGGTCTTGGTCAGGGAGTAAACAAAGTAAGGGAGGTTAGATTCAGGGATCTCCTTTTCTCTTTCTTTTTCTTTTCTCTATCTTTCTCTCCCTCCTATTTAGTATTAGAGGAAAGGGGGGACAAGGGAGAAGGGATGAAAAGAAAAAGGTGGGGTAGAGGAATGATATGAGAAAGGGTTAGAGGGTAGGTTACCAATCTACTTTTTCACCAAAAAGCATTAATAAGCCAAATATTTTACATTTGGCACAGAATTTGTATATTTATACAAATTTAAGGTTATATTTTGTTATCACATACTGTATATATGTTCCAACTCTTGTTTAAGGTCTTATACCTAAATAAATTCTTTTTTTTTAAAATAATGATTTCTTTTTTTTTAAGATTTATTTTATTTATTATATGTAAGTACACTGTAGCTGTCTTCAGACACTCCAGAAGAGGGTGCCAGATCTCGTTACGGATGGTTGTGAGCCACCATGTGGATGCTGGGATTTGAACTTATCACCTTCGGAAGAGCAGTCGGGTGCTCTTACCCGCTGAGCCATCTCACCAGCCCCCTAAATAAATTCTTAAAAATGCAATGTGACATTCTAGCTCTTTGAAAGCTGCTATTTGCAAACTGTCTGGTTTATAATTAAGAAGTGCGAGTTAGTAATCAGTCAACAACTCTTATGGTCATGTTATATACTAGTTTAGTTAATTACAAAAAATATATTTCCTATGTTGAACAAATAGTAAATAGCTAGAAACAAATAATTCAGATATACGATAGATAGATAGATAGATAGATAGATAGATAGATAGATAGATAGATAGAATAGATAGATAGATAGATAGATAGATAGATAGATAGATAGATAGAATAGATTGATAGATAGTCTTCAAAAAGCTCAGAGATCACAGAATATGGCATTTAAAGTTGTTTCTTAAAAGGCTTTTTTTGACAGTGAGACATGTCAGCTCCCGACAGCACCCCTATTCTACTTCAAAGATGCCAGTGAGAATTGAAGTTTGCTTCCACACGGAGTTTGCTTCAAAAGTGGGAAGCTAGACTCTGAGCAAGAAACTGCCTTCAACACAACAGCATGCTGTTCAAGCTATGGACAAGCAGGACATGCAGGAGGACGAGTGCCAAGCCTTGCCAAGACAAGGGAAGCAGTCCTTCATAATTCCTGCTTCACTGCCAAGCATCTCCGGTCTCAACGTCGTGTAAAGATTGTTTTCTATCACCTCTGATTGGTTAATAAAGAGCTGATTCAGCCAATAGCTGGATAGAAGATAATAGGGCAGGATTTCTTACCCTAGTCAGGGGTCCCAGAGAGATGAGAGAGAGCAGAGGGGAGAGGAAGAGGAGTTGAACCATGTGGAGGGGACCAAGAGGAGTCCCCATGAGGACACACATGGGGCAGAGAGAGCCAAGGCAAGACTCAGATTGCAGATAAAGGACCACGTGGCTGCGAAGTAGGCAGCCGTAGAGGGCTAGAACAGATGAGCATCTGCCCAGTTATAGGGCTTGCAGCATTTTAATAAATTTACTAAGTCTCTACGTCATTTATTTGGGGCCTTAAATGGACTATAGCAGGGGTAGAAACATCCTGTCGCTATTTGGGAGCAAATGGGACAAAGAACCCCCCCCACACACACACACACACACCCGTTACTTTTACAGGTTCCTTCTCTGAAAAGCCAAGTCCTTATCTTACTTCTCTATCTAGTGGCATTTAAAAATACTGACCCCAAACTTTTCAAAACCATCTCCCAACTTGTAGCCATGACATAGAGCCCCAGCGCTTTTTTTTAAAAGACTTATTTATTTTATGTATATGAGTACACTGTTGCTGTCTTCAGACACACCAAAAGAGGGTGTCGGATCCCACTGCAGATGGTTGTGAGCCACCATGTGGTTGTTGGGAATTGAACTCAGGACCTCTGGAAAACCAGTCAGTGCTCTTAGCCGCTGAGCCATCTCTCCAGTCCTGACCCCCAACTCAGTTCTTTATCTATGCACCATTGCAGCCACACAATGCAACTGAGGCTCGCATCAGCACCACACCACTGGACTCTACTCATCTTACTGAGACTCGCATCAGTAGGATTTGACCCCATGCATCATGTCTTGTCAGTGTGGGTGGGGTTGAAGAGTTTATCAAAGTCACTCTCAATATGAGGGATCAGTAGTACCTGGACCCAGGGACCAGAACATCTTATAGTCTTTTTCCCCTGTACCTGTTCTGCCCATTCCCTACTTCTCTGCTTTCCTCTGCCCTCGAAGCCTGACTCTGCCCCTGAGTCTTCAGTGAGATGCTTTTAAACTCCACTTTCTAACATATTGATAACTGCGCGCTCTCTCTCTCTCTCTCTCACTCTCTCTCTCTCTCTCTCTCTCCTCCCTTTCTTTCTTTCCTTCTTTCTGTCTCTTTGTGGAAAAGACAGCAGGCATAGTGGTTCATGCCTTTAACCCCAGCACTTGAGAGGCAGACACGGGTGGATCTCTGAGTTTGAGGCCAACCTGGTCTATGTATTGAGTTCCAGGCTAGCCAGAACTACATAGGGAGACTCTTTAAAAAACAGAACCCATCCATAGCATTGCAAAGCCACCCAGGTGGTGGCCAGTGTTAGACAGGGGTTATTCGCCACCCTCCAGGCAGGGGTGGATGGAGACTCTCCCTGTTCACTGTCATTTCCCTTAGTGTCTAACTGAACACGCCTTTAATATGTGCTTGTACACTTGATGAGTGTGAAGAATCCATTCGTTCTTACATTCTCAAGGCTTGTTTATTCCAGTATGAACATCTGGAATCTGCCCTATGACTAACTAAGAAGGGCTGGCTGCTGAGGACCTAAAATAGGGCCTGGCTCTGGCTGAGCCTACAACCTGGGCGCGGCAGACAGGGAGTCTGTCACTGAACTGGGACCCAGAACTGGAATGTAAGTGATGAAAGTGACATTATTATTATTATCATTATCATCATTATCATCATCAAGTATCCATCCTCCTAGATAGCACCCTGATGTCCCTTGTAAGAATTGCTTCTTTGGGGGCTGATGAGATGGCTCAGTGGTTAGGAGCGCATACTGCTCTTACAGAGGTCCAGCCAGAATTGGATTCTCAGCACCCACACTGGGCAGCTCACACCCACTTGTAAAGTCACCTACAGAGGCTCTGATGTCCCCTTCTGAACTCTTCAGGCACCTACATTTATATGCATATACCCATACCCAGATACACATGTGTTCACATAATTTAAAATAATAAGTCTTTTTAAAATGACTCTTTGTTAATTATATTGATGTTGAGTGCCCACCAGAATGTTAAGACATTAATGCTGAAGACCAACATGTTCTGGCCACAGGACATAGAGAAGTCGAGCTGGGACTGAGCCACAAGCCTCCTCATTGCAGGCTCATGCAGATGCTATACAGGATGCTAGGAAAGGATTGTCACCTAGAGTCCTACCTGCTACCATTCTGACCTTCCAGGCAAGATGTGTCCAGCATTACAACAGTATCAAGTCTGTTACAGTAATAATCAAGGGAACCGATACCTGTAAACCTGTTTAAAACCCAGGGCTGGAATGGCGTGGACCCTAGCAGGGAAGCAAGTACTGTTATTTCACTAAATGGAAATAATGTACCTGGCATAGTGCCTGTTAAATAACGTATGTGCCAATAGAATACTCCTGCTGTCCGCTTTGGCTTGAGAAGATGTTGTGGGAAATATTAAGGAATGAACGCGCCAATGCTCCGCAGGGTTAGATCATGCTCTCTCAAGCTCCTGTCGCCACTGCCAACTCTCTGGAGCTAGCCCCGACCAGCCACTAGCTCCCTCTCTGTCACAATCCCATATAACTGGCCATCTCACACTCCAGAAACCAAATAGAAGGACCATCCTCCTCGAGGTTGCATTATCACAAGACCCAGTAACCTGGTAGTCTCAAGACTCTTAAAGCTTAATTAACCAATCAGATTTATGTATCAATAATATCACAGTTTACAAGATGCCAATACAATAATTTCAAGCCAATTAATAATGATACAAACTTTATCCCAATATTTCTAACCTTGTGAAATCATAGCTACTTGTGGCTGGAAAACGCCTCGCAGGTACACTCAGCAGCCATCTTCCCTCCTCTTCCTACCCTGAGACGGTCCTCTCTCCTTTTTTTTTTTTTTTTTGAGACAGGGTTTATCTGTGTAGCCCTGGCTGTCCTGGAACTCACTTTGTAGACCAGGCTGGTCTCGAACTCAGAAATCCGCCTGCCTCTGCCTCCCAAGTGCTGAGATTAAAGGTGTGCGCCACCACCGCCCGCTCCTCTCTCTTTGACTTTTAGTGTCGTCTCCCTTTTCCTGTCCAATCACAGGCCTCCCACTGCCCTAATGTGATTGGACAGGGAAAATCCTGCAACAAAAAGAGGGTGAGCAATGGTAACAGCTGAGCTCCATAACGGGTCAAAGGATGAGGATGCTTGGTTGACAGACTGTTCGGTACTAAATAGAACAGCTATCCCATCTTCTCCAAGGCTCAGAGAGCAATGCAGAAGAGGAAGTGGAGAAGGTAAGAGCCAGAAGGAGGGGTGGAGTATCAGGGAATGCTGTCTTCCGGACAGAACATGTCGCGCTCTCTCTCTCCGGACTCAGTCTCTGTCAACACCCTGTCATGGAGCAGGCTGGAGCTCAAGAATCCCCTCCCCCAAGGATCTGTACGTAGTTAGTGATTGGTTGGGAGAGCACATTCTTCAGTGATGTAGCCACCGGTAAGATCCCCATGTTGCTGTAAATCCTAGCTCCTGACCAAATTCATTAGGTCACCTTGACCCGGCCATATCCACCAGAAATGGTGAGAGTCATGAAGTCCCCAGCACAGTCCCAGCAAAGATGAGCTGACTGCAGCAACCACTGTCCTCCCCACCGTCCTTCTGTCTCTAACTTTTGGATTTTGGTCTCTGCCTGTTGAAGTCCTGGGGACTTTCTGCATTATGATTCATTTTATGTCTTTTCCTGAAAAAGTTATGTCTGGGTCTTTTTAGGAAAATCCTAAAATCAACTTTATCTGGCTCTATTTGGAAGTCTGCCTTATGCCCTGGAGATTAAGCACAGATAAGCACATAGCTAGAGAGGCCATTACTCCAGGAATCTTCTTGGGGTATCTGCCCCTGAGCAAAAACTCTAACAGTATAATTGGTGCAGGGTAAACAGAGACAATAACAAACTCTGACTGGCCAGGAGAATAGGTTACAGACTAAGGTCTCTTTTAATTAGAGCTTAGAGCTCTCTGAAAATGTAGTTTAAAGATAGGGGGTCATAGAGGATGCACCCCTGGGAAAAAGAACTCAGTAAATAAGAGAGATTGACTAAAATAAACCTTTCCTACTTTATAGAGAGGATGATGAAACATATAGTAAAAGAAGCGAGGTGTTAGTATTTTCTACTCACAAAAAGACCAGTTCAGATATTTTCTCTTTGTCTGGAGTGCTTTCAAACTGCAAATACTGCCAATCTCCAAGCAGGCTGTCATATAATAAATGTGTTTGATTTGGAGGAGACATTCTTTAGATTCTTTAAATTGAAGTTATGGGGCTGATAATAAAAATAATATGTTAATCCCAGCACTTGGGAGGCAGAGGCAGGCAGATTTCTGAGTTCTAGGCCAGCCTGGTCTACAGAGTGAGTTCCAGGACAGCCAGGGCTATACAGATAAACCCTGTCTCAAAAAAACAAAAACAAAAACAAACAAAAATATCTGTTCTGTTTGTATTTTCTAATTGTGACTGAACTTGTAACCTTGGACATGTAATTAAAAAAAATCAAACCATAATCTATATTTCTTAGATAACCGTTAGTCTATCTTTTTCTGTGAAACCTATATAAATAAAGAAGCACCTAATTGCTAGTCAGTCAGAGCTGTCAGATTCCCAGAATGCCCTCGCCTGACTCACTCCTCCCACCCCACTTCTTATCTCCTCTGCGGGCTGCCCCATCATCAAGGACCCCCCCACTGGGGAAGGCCCTCAGGCAGTCACCAAAGACCTACAGAGTAGAAAGGGACTTCCTCAAAAAGAGGAAGGTGACCAGTAACAGGGGAGGGACAAAAGATAGTACTGGTGGGTAATTACGATCTAACTATATTACGCATATAAGGATATCTTAATGAAACTCATTATGTATAATTAATATGCTAGTAAACTTTAAAAAAAGAATCACCTCCTTCTAGACCGCTAATCCAGAGGGCTTGATTTATCTGATTAAGCTGCAATCATGTGATACAGGCTGAACCAATGAAAACTTCTCCTGGGAGTTTGACTCTTTTCAAGGGAAAGCTCTCAGAGATGGGTAAGACCAGTTCACCACCACAGGAGGAGCCCTGACCAGGGAACTCGCCTAGCTGTCCAGGTTCCTGCTGTCTTCTGTACCTTCCCTTGTATCCGTGAGCTAAATATATTGTTCCAGCAAAGTCATAAGCCAAAAGACAGGGCTGGAGAGATGGCTCAGCGGTTAAGAGTGCCGACTGCTCTTCCTGAAGGTCCCGAGTTCAAATCCCAGAAACCACATGGTGGCTCACAATCATCCGTAACGAAATATGATGCCCTCTTCTGGAGTGTCTGAAGACAGCTACAGTGTACTTACATATAATAAATAAATCTTAAAAAAAAAAAAAAAGACTAATAAGAGCACTGGCTGCTCTACCAGAGGTCCTGAGTTCAATTCCCAACAACCACATGGTGGCTCAAAACCATCTGTAATGAGATCTGACACCCTGTTCTGGTGTGTCTGAAGACAGCTACCGTGTATTTACATACATGAAATAAGTAAATAAATAAATCTTTAAAACAAAAGACGGCGCCATAGAGGGACACTGGGTCCTGACTCTTAAGGCTCCCTGAGTGGGCTCTGGGATGTCTATGCCGTACTAGAACCCAGGCATTCTGCTAACCATGCACCAGTCCCCAGAGCAGCTGGCTGACCTGGATGACCACTGCTGCTTCTAGCAGAAACCACCTCTGACTTGGAAGGCAGGACAGCTAGCTGAGGTCAGATTCTAGCGTCAGGCATCAGTCCATCCTACACCAAACAGAGCTGCTTGACTTTAAATAACGGCTGGGGATTTGAAACCCCAGAGCTTTAGGACTGAAGGTTTGGTCTCTGGGATGACGTTACTGGAATACAGTGGAAGCTTTACTCTTCAAGGCGTTTGGTTTCAGACCAGAGACATGGGACTGAGGCGCACATTTTACATACCAAAGCAGACCATGTCTCCAGATTCTCCCAGCATTCCTCAGTCCCTACCTGGCAAATCCTGCCTCCAACCTTGAACTTTCCAGCACTGCCCTTCCCTCCAGAGGCTCTTCCCTATATTATCCAACATTTTGTGCTCTCTGTGTGTGTGTGTGTGTGTGTGTGTGAGTGTGTGTGTACCTGTGCCCCCTCCCATAGCCCTCACCATGGCAACTCCCCTGGCCTCAATCCTTGGGGCCAGTGAACTTGCTCAAGAGCAGCTTCCCAATAAACCTGCCTTTAATATAATCTAATCTGATTTGAATTGGCTCATTTCTCTGGTGGCGGAGGAATAACATATCACAGATGATTCTCAGCTGCCGCTGTCTACTTTTGACCTTTTTGAAGCCCTGGCAAAAGAAAGAAAAGCTGGTGCGGTGTTCTCTGCCGAATCGCCAAATACTGCAGTGCCAAGTGTCAGAAAAAAAGCTTGGCCGAGGGCTGGAGAGATGGCTCAGTGGTTAAAGGGCTGGAGAGATGACTCAGTGGTTAAGAGCACTGACTGCTCTTCCAAAGGTCCTGAGTTCAAATCCCAGCAACCACATGGTGGCTAGAAGCTATCTGTAATGAGATCTGATGCCCTCTTCTGGTGTGCCTGAAGACAGTGTATTTACATATAACAAATAAGTCTTTAAGGTGATAAGTTCAAATCCCAGCATCCACATGGTGGTTCACAACCATCCGTAACGAGATCTGGCGCCCTCTTCTGGAGTGTCTGAAGACAGCTACAGTGTACTTACATATAATAAATAAAATAAATCTTTAAAAAAAAAAAAAGATTTGTTAAAAAAAAAAAAAAAACACGCCTTTAGGGGGCTGGTGAGATGGCTCAGCGGGTTAGAGCACCCGACTGCTCTTCCAAAGGTGATGAGTTCAAATCCCAGCAACCACATGGTGGCTTACAACCACCCGTAACAAGATCTGACGCCCTCCTCTGGTGAGTCTGAAGTCAGCAATGAATCCTTGGACCGGAGAGACCAACCGGAGCAAGCCAGGCTGTCCGGAGCGAGCGGAGCCGAACGGGGACAGCCGGAGCAAGCGGGGACACCGGAGCTAGCAGGGCCGGAGCGAGTGGGGCCGAACGGGGACGGCCGGAACGAGCGGGGCCAAACCGGAGCAAGCAGAGCCGATCGGAGCGAGCGGGGCTGGCTGGAACAAGCGGGGGCCGTACGGAGGCAGCCGGGAGCAAGTGGGGCTGGCTGGAGCGAGCGGGGTCGAGCAGAGCGAGCGGGGTTGACCGGAACAAGGGGGAAAAAAAAACAAACAAAAAAAAAACCCACGCCTTTAATCCCAGCACTCAGGAGGCAGAGGCAGGTGGATTTCTGAGTTCGAGGCTAGCCTGGTCTACAGAGTGAGTTCCAGGATAGCCAGGGCTACACAGAGAAACCCTGTCTCGAAAAACCAAAACAAAAAACAAAAACAAAAAACAAAAACTGTGACCCAGATATCCCCACCAATTCCGTGGCTCTTCTAGGCAGAGTTATTGTCAAATTTACGAATAAAACAAACAAACAAACCAAACCCATCAGAAAGACTTTACTCGTTTTATAATCTGAAGTCCAATATTAATAAACTCAATGAAGATAAATGACTTGCAATGACATTTCAACAGTTTGAGAGAGTAGGAAAAAAAGAAAGAAGAAAATGTCTGGATTGTACAGGGAAAGGCTTCTGTGGGAAGGGCAGCCCAGCCCCTGGGCTGGAAAGTTCAGGGTTGGGGCAGGTAGAGACTGAGGGATGCTGGGAGAATCTGGAGACACGGTCTGCTTTGGTATGTAAGATCCACACTTTGGTCTCTTGTCCTTGGTCCGAAACCAAATACAAGGGTCAAGAGGAGCGCCTTAGGTTGCTGAAGGTGCACCCTTGCAGGAGATTCTGGGACTCTGCTGTCCTTTACCGGCCTAGTCCCTCTATCCCTTGTCTATTGCTGTTATGAGACATAATGACCAAGGCAGCCTATAGAGGAAAGGGACTTACAGTTCCAGAGTGATGATAGTCCTGGCCTCTCTCTCCCTACCTCAAAATGCTTTCATGTGCTTGTTTGAAGTAAGCATTGGGATGAGTGTGAAGGACAAAATAAAAAAATAATAATAATAACTGCAATGGGGGTGGGGGGTGAATGTGCTCCGTGGGTTGGCAGAGACTGACGGTGGCATCCTTTTTGGCCCCATTTTTCTGTTCGTGATGTTTTCAGGAACTGTTGTAACCCTCATCTTAGATACAGAAACAGTCTCAAAAGATGCTAGCTGGTTTGCCCGTGTTAAGTGAGTACACAGGACTCAGGCTGGCCTGCGCTGACTCCAAAGCTGGGATCTTCGGGCCAGGCTTGAAATGCTAAGGAAGGTTCTCTAGCCCCACATTCTACACAGAACTATGGGGACAGCAGGCCTGGGTGGTGCTGCCACCTAGTGATAAGATGGAGAACTGCATGCATCAATTTTTAGTCCCTGTTTCATGCTGAGCTGACCATTGAATTTCCGGCCAATGGCCACACCTTTCTTGCTCTGCCAGGACTAGAGTGCACAGTTGTGATCTCTGGATGCAAGCTGCCACCTCTCTGGGCACTCCCAAAGATCAATAAAAAGGGATTTATAAATGACAGGAAGCTCTCTACAGATTGGAGGTCCCACCTGGCCTCCAAATATCACCTCTGAAGACATTTGATGTGAGAGTCAAAGTTCATCCCATACTTCCTCTATGGCAAGTCGTCTGCTTTCTGTACTGCCGTGTTCGGCTCTAGTCATCAGGCAACCAGCTATCTCTCTGGTCTCAGAGCAGAGAAAAACCCCTGTGCCCAGTGTCTCTGCTCTGCCAGGCTGCACCGTGCCCCACTTCTGTCCGTTGGATTCACCGGCTGAGGCCCGTTTATGTCAGCACAGTCATTCAGACAGAATGACTCAAGAGTCAGTGGGGGGTGGGGAGCTGTGCCAGCACACGGGTTTTGACCTTTATGGCAGTGAGGAGTCACCTCCATCTGAAATGTGTGGCTGCCTAGTGATTTCAGTCTCAACTGAAGTCCGGACATGAGTGTGAGCCATGGGCAGATGAACAGAAGCACTTCCCCACTTCCACTCCCTGCACATAGCTCCTTCCGGATCCTCTCTTTGGTCCAGGTCCGAGACACCTGAACCGTGAAAGCCAGTGTTCTTTTCCCCTTCAGACGGGCCTCGGCACTCTGTAGTGACTAGAAGGAGGACCCTCTGTGAGCCTCATTCTGGCCAAAATTAACCCAGGGGCTTCTTGGTCTAGTCCTCAAAATTTGCCTCTAACATACATAATTCCTGCTGTAAAACCCATCTTGGCTAGTTTTACGTCAACTTGACTCAAGCTGTAGTCATTCGAGAGGAAGAAACCTCAGTTAGGAAAATGCCTACAAGTAGGCAAGAAGCTTGTAGGGTATTTTCTTAATTAGTGATGGAAGGAGGAGGGCCCAGTCCATGGTGGGTGGAGCCACCCTGAGGTAGGCGGTCCTGGGTTAGTTCCTGCCTTCGGGACCAGCTCTGCTTGCTGCGCTCCTGCCCTGATTTTCCTCATGATGAATGGTGTTGTGGAAGTGTAAGCCAAACAGACTCCATGTTTGTTGCTTTGGGTCCTTATGTTTTACCACAACAGCAAAAACCCTAATTAGGATAGAAATTGGTACCAGGATTGTGGGGCATTACTATGACAGGCATGACCATGTTGTATTGGAAGAACTGTGGAAAAACTTTGGAGCTTTGGATGAAACACACACACACACACACACACACACACACACATCCAGAAAACAGGATTGTTCAAAACTTGGTGAGCGGTTCTGTGGGAACCTGGAAGAGAGGCGTTGAGAGAAGTGCAGGTGATGGCGGCCTGCCTTAGAAAGGCTTGGAAGGAAGCGTGAGAATTATTTAAAGCTTTTACAAGCCTGCTGCATACCAAGCCAAGTTTTCTCCATGTAGCCCTGGCAGTCCTGGAACTGGCTTTGCAGACCAGATTGGGTTCAAACTCACAGAGACCCATCTGCCTCTACCTCCCGAGAGTGCTGGGATTAAGGTCATGTTCCTCCACCACCACCACAACCCCCAGCTGCATATTTGCTATTTTGAATTAAGACTCGATGCTAGTCAGCTGGATCTAAATTGTCAACTTATTATAAGAAACCAGCACCATCGAAATAAAACTGGGACAATTGATGTTGGTTAACTGGAGCTGTGAAACTAGCAGAGAGATGGCTCAGAGGTTAAGAGTACTGACTGCTCTTCCAGAGGTCCTGAGTTCAGTTCCCAACACCCACATGGTGGCTCACAACCAGCTGTAATGGGATCCGATGGTGTGTCCGAGGACAGCTATTGCTACATCCACTCCAGTAGTGACAAGCTCGACAGGCCCCAAAAACCTGGGCGCTGTCCCAAGGCAAAAAGTTCACAGAAACTTAGTCTCCTAGAACCGTGGCATCCTGCATAATGAATGCTCCAATGTCCTTGCTTTAGTTGGTAAACGGATCTGTGTGCTTTCCCTTAATATTGCTTATTATAAGTGCTCCTAAGGATTGATTTTTTGACATATAGCTAAGTTAGATTCTAGGCAGTCCTTGATCCGACCCAGGGCCTGGATAGCTAAGTCACTGCCCTACACAGGAATTTACCATTATCTAGGAAGAAGGAAGTTTGTGATCTAAGGAGGCACCAGAGTAGATACTTAGAACTATAGATAGCTGAGTTACACCCATACACAGGTATTTACAAAGGCCTAGGGGGAGGTGGACTATACAATAGACTAGAATAGGAACTATAGCAAGGGCACAAGCCCTTGCCCCTGGCTTCTAAGTTTAAGGTGACCTTAGGTGGAGTTGTTTTTGATCCCAGTTGTTAACATTGAATTTTATCCCAGTTGGTTCCTGCCAGTCCTTCCCTGTTTGCATTCCTCTGTTTTGTGTAAGAATCCAGTAACATCCTTGTACTTTGCCGGTGTGTCACCCAACTTCCCTATTTTCTTCAGTATAAAAAGTTTGATGTTCAATGTGACAAATTACTTTCAGATCCAGCACACTCCCTAGTGTTGAGTCTGTCACCCCAATTCCCGCCGACTCTATGCCCATCTGCCAGAACCCCTGATTCCCATGGATTGAGGGGGGCCGACTGGGCCCGGTCCATGGCAAGCTATAGTGTACTCATATACAGAGGCAGAGGCAGGTGGATTTTTGAGTTCAAGGCCAGCCTGGTCTACAAGGTGAGTTCTAGGACAGCCAGGGCTACACAGAGAAACCCTGGCTCAAAAAAAAAAGTCTTATATTTTGATGTCTTTATTAATATGTGACCTTGGGAATGAATAGCTACTGGATTCTTGGGACTTTTCATTGGTAGGCAGTCTTTGTCAGACTAGCAGAACCACAGTCTATAAGCCACTCTAATAATCCCCCTTTCTCCATAGATGATAGCTAGATAAATTATAGATAGATAGAGGATAGATAGATAGATAGATAGATTCATTCTATCAGTTCTGTTCTTCTAGAGAACCCTGACTAATACAACTACATAAATTGGTTGCCATAGTGACAAAATAGACATGGTATTGATAGTAACAACAGATACCTGATGATGTGCCCCGTGGTAATTTTTTTTTATACTTGAAATATGTAAATCAGCTATCTAAACCAGTGATTTCTTACACTTGGGGGTCACTAGACTGCTCTAAAGATTTCTTATTAACTATAGACCCCTTACCTCCTTTATAAAATATGTAGGAACTCAACAAATTTGGCAATAGGATTCAGGACTCTCAAAGCATTCATGGGCCCCAAAGTCCCTCTGTCAGCAGAGCAGGACCCGAGGACACACAGCACTGAATGAAATCCTACTGGAAGCTTTGTGGTCAGCACAGTAGGGTGAGCCAGGCTGCAGAGGAAGCCACTTGACACGAAGTAGAATCTATGGCTTGGACCAAGTAGTTTGTCAGCACAAGCCGTCAGCGCTGAACAAGGAGGGACATGGAAGGAGGGACACGACACAATGAGGTAAGGAGCAGGCAAAGGTTACCTGATGTATATTGCTTGAAAATAAATTATTAAAACTTGGAAGGGTAATAGGTTTTTAAATAATGCATTAACATATTAAAGTGCCCCTTTGAGAAATTGTTCCTGTGCTAAAGGGTCTGGGTCAAGTGTCCAATGACCAAATGATCAGGCCTTAGAGGGATGGCTGGTGATACATGGAACAGGAGCCCAAGGACATGTTCCCATGTGCATGAGTGCACACGCACACTCACTCACACACACACACACACACACACACACACACACACACATATTCAGAGACACATGCACACTAAAAGATTGTCTTTACTAAAAACAGTCTCTTACATACCTCACTCGATGCCCAAAACCCTATTCTTTGAACTTCATTACTTCTTAAATTTTAGGTGTTTATTAAAATAAAATGCAAATGTTTCCAGCAAGGAAAACACGTGGTTAGCTGGACCTTCTACCTGTAATCCCATCACTCAGGATGCAGAGACTGGTGTATCTCTGTGAGTTTGAAGCCACCCTGTTCTGTAATAGTGAGTTCAGGCCAGCTAGGGTCACATAGTGAGACCTCCATCTCAGAGAGGAGGGAGGTGGCTGGAGAGATGGCTCAGCAATTAAGAGCATTTGCTGCTCTCCAGAGGGCATGGACTTACCCCCCAGCTCTCACATGGTAGGCAGCTGAGACTATTCTTTGCCCTAGGGAATGCAACACCTTCTTCTGACCTCCAGGGGACACTGCACACATGTGGCACACAGGTATACATGCAGGCGAAACACCCGTACATAATTTAATTTTTTGTTTGTTTTTTGTTTTTCGAGACAGGGTTTCTCTGTGTAGCCCTGGCTGTCCTGGAACTCACTCTGTAGACCAGGCTGCCCTCGAACTCAGAAATCCATCTGCCTCTGCCTCCCAAGTTCTAGGATTAAAGGCGTGCGCCACCACGCCCGGCTAAAAATTTTTTTTAAGAGCAAGTAAAAAAGTCAGGGCTGGTGAGATGGCTCAGTGGTTAAGAGCACTGACTGCTCTCCCGGAGGTCCTGAGTTCAAATCCCAGCAACCACATGGTGGCTCACAACCATCTGTAATGAGATCTGACGCCCTTTTCTGGTGTGTCTGAAGTCAGCGACAGTGCACTTACATACATAAAAATAAATCAATAAATCTAAAAAAAGAAAAAGAAAAAAGTCAAGTAAGGCCGGAAAGAAAAACTATCATATCTATTTAAAAAAAAAAAAAGAAAGAAAGAAAGAAAAGAAAAGAAAGGAAAAGAAAGGAAAGGAAAGGAAAGGAAAGGAAAGGAAAGGAAAGGAAAGGAAAGGAAAGGAAAGGAAAGGAAAGAAACAATGAAAATGAGTGTAACAGCCCAGATTCTAGGGTCACACTGCAGAATCACACTGACCACTGTGAGGGGAACTAAGGGTGGGGCAGCTCAAATGTAGGAATGCTCTCAGGTCACACTCTGGTCACAGGGATGGTCCTTATGAAGAAAGGGGACCGAGAAAGAAGGAGCTTCACAGAGTGAACGTGTACAACCCCCCAAGGCTTGCCAGGCACTGGAATGCACAGGTGGCTTTATTTGATGGCGACTTGAGGAGGCGTGGTACCAGCAGGGAAAGAGGAGAAGTGACTCGGGACTCACTCATTTTCATACCATTTGGCTATGGGCTCTCATGGAAATCCACATTCTGAATTTCAAGTAGATTCTCTGGAGGTTGGCATGGCCTTGCATGTCTCAAAGTGAGTTCCAGGAAAGACAGGGTTTCTCTGTGTAGCCCTGGCTGTCCTGGAGCTCACCAGGCTGGCCTTGAACTCAGAAATCTGCCTGCCTCTGAGGTCTGAGTGCTGGAATTAAAAGCTGTGCCACCACCCAACTTCATCTGGCAGTGGCTGAGATAGTGGTGGGGTGTTAAGAAACAGAAGCAGGCAGTCATCCATGAGTACTTGCATTTAAAGTGTTGGAATTTTTTTTTTTTTTTTTTTTTTTTGGTTTTTCGAGACAGGGTTTCTCTGTATAGCCCTGGCTGTCCTGGAACTCACTTTGTAGACTCAGAAATCCGCCTGCCTCTGCCTCCCGAGTGCTGGGATTAAAGGCATGCGCCACCACGCCTGGCCAAAGTGTTGGAATTTTTAAGGCTGTGGAATTTTTGTTTGTTTGTTTTTTGTTTTTTTTTTTTTTTGAGCAGGGTTTCTCTGTATAGCTCTGGCTGTCCTGGGATTAAAGGTATGTGCCACCACGCCTGGCTACAGAATTTTTTAAGATTGTAAAATGTCTTATTTTACTGGGCAGTGGTGGCCCATGCCTTTAATCCCAGCACTTGGGAGGCAGAGGCAGGCAGATTTCTGAGTTCAAGGCCAGCCTGGTCTACAAAGTGAGTTCCAGGACAGCCAGGGCTGTACAGAGAAACCCTGTCTTGAAAAGCCAAAAAAAAAAAAGTCTTATATTTTGATGTCTTTATTAATATGTGACCTTGGGATTGAATAGCTACTGGATTCTTGGGACTTTTCATTGGTAGGCAGTCTTTGTCAGACTAGCAGAACCACAGTCTATAAGCCACTCTAATAATCCCCCTTTCTCCATAGATGATAGCTAGATAAATTATAGATAGATAGATAGATAGATAGATAGATAGATAGATAGATAGATTCATTCTATCAGTTCTGTTCTTCTAGAGAACCCTGACAAATACAACTACATAAATTGGTTGCCATAGTGACAAAATAGACATGGTGTTGATAGTAACAACAGATACCTGATGATGTGCCCCATGGTAGATTTTTTTTTGTACTTGAAATATGTAAATCAGCCATCTAAACCAGTGATTTCTTACACTTGGGGGTCACTAGACTGCTCTAAAGATTTCTAACAAACTATAGACCCCTTACTTCCTTTATAAAATATGTAGGAACTCAACAAATTTGGCAATAGGATTCAAGACTCTCAAAGTATTCATGGGCCCCAAGGTCCCTCTGTCAACAGAGCAGGACCCGAGGACACACAGCACTGGATCTCTACCAGTCAGCATCTCTCTGCCTTGTTACACCACACACCTTTCTACTGTTGCCCTGGCTGTCAGCAAAGCTCTCTGCATACAGTTTCTGTATTCTGTTATGCAAAGAGGGCCTCACAGCTCCGGCTTTCTTCAGATTATGCAAAGCAAAACCTCCTTATTCTTTGGCTTGTTTGTTCTACTTAGTCTCATTTCTTGAAGAAACATTTTTGCTTTTTGTTCATTAAGTAACCTTTCACCTACATTAAACCTTGAGCCCACCTGAGGTGGGACTCCTCTAAGAAACTAGGCAAGAAGTTAGTCCCTAGTCCTCGTGGGGGCTAGACCTGGCTCTGAGTTTGAAGATGAAGATGTGATCCAGAAACCTGGAAGGACTCAAAGATGGATGACTTGAAGTCAATGAGAGAATGTGACAGGGATTATCATAGAGCTGCGCATGTAGGGTGGGTCGAACCCTCTAAATCACACCAGGGTATGAGTAGGGAAGGCTTCCTCATGAGGCAACTCTTACCCTGCCCTGAAGATGGTGCATGCAAGGCGAGCTGGGCCCACGATGCTCATGGGAGCTGCAGGTGGTTCTACATGTGAAAGAGGGGAGCGGGCACTGGTGGGCATTGTGTCCCAAAGGATGTCACAGAGGCTTTGTGTGGTAGGCTGAGGAGTGCTGCAAATGGTCACTGGAAAACTTGAGGCTGGGGAACGACCTGAAAAAGTCTAAGAAAATCCCATCAAGTGGTCTGGTAGTAAGCTGAAAGTGGGAGCGGGTGAGAGCCCAACCCAAGATGGAGGCAGTGGGAGAGGAGAAGAGAAGAGCCTTGACGGTGATTGGAGGAGAGTTCTGGGCAGTTCTCAGGCACCAGGCTTCTCTGGGGCTGGCATAGCTATTCACCCTCAGGATTCTGAACAGGTGGACCTTGGCATGCTTCAGGAGATGGAGGAAAGGAAACTGAGTTGTGAGTGGAAGATATAAAACCCTAAAGAAGTTATAAGTATAAGTGTAAAAGACAGTAGACACAAAAAGATCAGAAGAGTTAAGCAAGATTCAAGAGAAGGCAATAGGTAACAGAGCCTCTGACTCCACAGCCAGTGCTTCCGAGGAGGCAGCCTGATGATGCATCTTTGGATGGATACAGGGCTTGGATGGATACAGAGTTTATCTCAGTACTTATTGCCTCCACTGAGGCCCAGGGGTAGGAGTATCAAGCATCCATCTTAGCACTAACATTGTCAAACCCAGAGCTGGCCACACCCTAAATACCACCTAAGGGGCTTTGAGAAATAGCTCTATTAAAATTTGATTCCACTTAATCTATTTATTTACTATGTGGTCTATGTGTATGAACATGTTTATGTGTTTGCATACATACATGTTTGCATACATACATGTATGTATAGTTGTGTGGGGTGTGTGTGTGTGTGTGTGTGTGTGTGAAGGCCAGAGATTGATGATGGGCATCTTCCTCAATTGCTCTCCACCATATATTTTAGAGTCTTTCACTGAGCCTGAAGACCAGCTAACCATCAATTTCCCAGGACTACTCCTGTCTCCACCCTTTCAACACTCCTCATGCCCAGCTCTTCACGCCTGTTCAGGTGATCCAAATTCTGACAGCATACACCTTTAATCCTAGCACTTGAGAGGCAGAAGCAGGTAGATCTCCATGAGATTGAGGCCAGCCTGGTCTACAGAGGGAATTCTAGGACAGCCAGGGCTACAACAGAGAAACTGTCTCAAAAATAATAAATAAATAAATAAATAAATAAATAAATAAATAAATAGCAAAAAAAACCCAAAACAAAATAAAAAACTAAACAACAAAAAAGATTCACATGCTCATGTTCACGCAGCAAACCCTTGGCCAACACAGCCCCTTCCCCAGCCCTGACACAAATCTATGTTTGGTGGTGGGCACTTTGTTTTTCTAAAATGAAAGTTCTACACGTTCTAAGGAATCAAATACTCACATCAAAAACAACGGTCGCTAGCCAGGCGTGGTGGCGCACGCCTTTAATCCCAGCACTCGGGAGGCAGAGGCAGGTGGATTTCTGAGTTCGAGGCCAGCCTGGTCTACAAAGTGAGTTCCAGGACAGCCAGGGCTATACAGAGAAACCCTGTCTCAAAAAAACCAAAAAAAAAAAAAACAAAACAAAAACAACGGTCGCTTGGCCCTCCTTTCTGGCTCTCCTGAGGCGATTACTTTAACCTCAGATGAGCCTTTTGGTATTAACCACCGAGCTCTAAGTCACAGGGGAAAACTGATACTGCCTGATCCTTTCTGGGTTATGTAAAGTAACTGTATGTGCCCCATCCTCATCTCTCACGTACACGCTTGCTTCCTATTCCCATTCTCCTCAATTAATTTGTTGACCGAATGACCAAGAGCCAGTTCAGTCAGCCAAACAGGGTCTCAAGGGAGCGGGTGAGGATTGAATAGAAAAAGACAATTAGACAAGCACTACATATAACACGACTGAAGTGGGTTTATTTTTCTCCAGTCTGCTTCCATACCATTCTAGATACATGCGAAGAACAGGGTCAGTTCTTAGGTCAAAGACAGGCAATAAACAAAGTCCTGAGATATTCAGGGACTTATCAAGATTATCAAGATCTCAAGCATATTTCCATGTTCTGGCCCAAGGAGTGTCAAATTCCTGCCAAATTTCTAGAAGTGGCCCCAAGAACTCTCCACCACCAGAATTCTTTATTCTTTAAAAAATTTTTGCTTTATCTTAATTTTTATTATTTTTATGGCTACATTTTTTGCCTGTATGTATGTATGTCCATGGGCCACTTGTGTGTCTGGTGCCCGTGGAGGCTAGGCGAGAGCATCAGATCCCCTGGAGTTGGAGGCTTGTGAGCTGCTGCCCAGGCTGAGTAGCACAGAGAAGCAGATGTGAGCCCACTTGAAAGAATGAACAGTATGTGTTCTTCTTAACCACCAGCCATCTCTCCAGCGACAGACCTACCTTCTGAACAGTTCTTATGAAACCAGTTGTTTTTAAATCTCACTGATATGTTAGATCTCTGTCTACAATTTTCTGAACTCCTATGCTGAGTCTGCAGACTCGGGATGAGCACATGTGCAACAACACAGTTTATCTCACTAAGTGTTGCCGAGTAGACAAAGTGGACGTGAGTTCTTAGCTAGAACGAACGTGTGAGAAATATGGGGAGATAGAGCTAACGGAATCTGGGTGAGCAGGCAGTGAGTGTTACACATCTAAGTTACTCCCGCGTGAATCGAGAACAGCATCACAAAATCGAAGGGGCCTCAATCTACTCATCTTGTTGGAAATAAAGCTTTCTCGTGCCCTCAACAAACTCCATGTTGTCTATACTTGCAGGCCTTGCTTAACTGGCAGGGGTGGGGTGAGGGTGGGAGTGGAGGTAGGGGTGGGGGTGCGGCGGACATTTTTTTTTCACTTCAATTTATGTATGAGGCTGCTCTTAACCACTAGGGGACAAACTTGCTGTTATCATACAGTGGGACCAGAAAGCTGGAGTTCAGGAAGAGAGAGTGTGTGTCTTTCATTCCCTAGGGATTAGGCTCAACCCCCAAATCAGAGCCCTCTGTCAGAAAGAAATCCCTAAGAGGTGTAGGCCCATTTTCTTCAAGGTATGCCTGCAGACACCTGTAGATAGGACACATAAGAGGACATATAAGAAGCTACTTGCAGAGAAACCCTGTCTCGAAAAAGAAGAAGAAGAAGAAGAAGAAGAAAAAGAAAAGAAGAAGAAGAAGAAGAAGAAGAAGAAGAAGAAGAAGAAGAAGAAGAAGAGGAGGAGGAGGAGGAGGAGGAGGAGGAGGAGGAGAAGCTACTCAATACATGTCTTTATGACAGATTAATAATGAATGAAGAACCTCTCTATGTAACATCCACCTAATATGGATGATCTGTCTGTACCCTAGTGGAAGACTACCAGGAATCCTCACCACTCTCATGTCTGCCCAAATACTTTGTTTTTTGGTTCACCTTTCGAGACAGGATTTCTCTGAATAGCTCTGGCTGTCCTGCAACTCCCTCTGTAGAGCAGACTGGCCTCAAACTAAGAGATCTGCCTACCTCTGCCTCCTAAGCACTTGGATTAAAGGCATGCGCCACCATGCCTGACAGAGGCACGAGTGTTTAATATTCATTTGGCAGACAAACAGAAATTAAGTCTCTTTACCAAGATCCCAAACAACAGAATTTCTAATCCAGTCCAGAGCTCAGAGCAAATCAAACTCACTTCCCATTCCACAACAGAAACAAGCTCAAATCTTGCCTGAATCTCAAATTAGACCCTGGAATTTGGCGCTAGATTACAGTGCTGCCCTGAGTGCCGGGGAAGAGCCATTGGGAACAGGACTCTGCCTTGGGGTTGTTTGTTCTGATCCTAATTATGGAGGTCTGAAAAACAAGTCACACACACTCACAGAAACTCTTCAGTGGGTATGCACTCTCTCTACAAATACCCCATAATAGAATGAAAGCCTCTGTAATTTGTACCAGAAAATGTGTGCTTCCAGAAAAGGATCCCTACTCACTCAGGAGCATTAGCAAAACTGGTCTTCTCCGCTGGGAACCAGTAGTGAGTCTCCGCTGGGGCACACGTGGGGCACGCGTGCTTGGACGGGGGCCTTAGATGACTCCCAGCTATCCTTAGATGCAATGGACATTTAGAATGTTCATGGCCTCCCACCTGTAACAGGTCCACAGACCTTAGCACACCGGACTCCATGATGGAAGTACCACTCAGGCCATAACACTCAGAGAATAGACAGCGCCATCTGCCAAAATGAAAACAAAGACCTAGCTCTGGGAAAGTCTCAAAATATGAGTTCGAGGCCAGCCTGGTCTACAAAGTGAGTTCCAGGACAGCCAGGGCTACACAGAGAAACCCTGTCTCGAAAACACCAAAAATATATATGCTAACCTTGCTCTTTGGCTTCTGTAGCTGTGCTTCTGGCTAACTGTTCTTGCTAATTAAGACATGGCAACTCAAAAAGAGGCTTTCTTCCTGAGAAAGTCTCGGTGCTACACTGGAATCCCAAACATCGCTAATACAGACTTTCTATAGCTTAAAGCCTGTGTCTGAGCCACCTTGTCCGGTGAATTCCATCCACTCAAATAGATTCTATTTTTTAAAGATTATTATTGTTGTTGTTGTTTCTTTTTGTTTGTTTGTTTCTTTTTCGAGACAGGGTTTCTCTGTGTGCCCTGGCTGTCCTGGAACTCACTTTGTAGACCAGGCTGGCCTCGAACTCAGAAATCCACCTGCCTCTGCCTCCCAAGTGCTGGAATTAAAGGCATGCACCACCACACCCGGCTGTTGTTGTTGTTTACATTTACATCTGTGCACATCAGCAGGTGCCTGAGGCTGGAAGATTCCCTCATTCTACAGATGGTTTGAGCCACTCAGTGTGTGTGTGGGAATTGAACCCAGATCCTCTGAGAAAGCAGCAAGCCCCCTTAAACCCTGAACCATCTCTCTTCGCCATCACCCATTCTTGATTCTAATGTGCAGATTCAAGTTGTAAACACCACTGCACACCTTTAAAAGAGGGGGTTGAGGAGGATAAGGAAGCCGTGTCCCTCAAGATTCAACAAGATTCAACGTGTGAACACACATGGATCACCTGGAGATTCTGTTAAAATGTTCTAATTCAGGAGGTCTGGGCTGAGCCTGGGGATCTGGGGATCTGGGAATCTTCCCTTTAAACAAGCTTGGCGAGGGGTGGGGGGGCATGGTGATATACACCTGTAAACCCACCATTTATGATCAAGAGGATGTGGAGTTCAAGGTTATCCTGAGCAACCCTGTCTCAAAAAAAAAAAAAATAGCAAAACAAAAACACCACCAGGTTTCCAGGAGCCACCCAGGCTGCAACTCAGACTGCTCTTGTGTAGCTGTGCGGTAGCTTGAATGATGGGAAGTATGACTTTTCAGGACAGCTGGGACCTTAGTTAACTGAGTTCTAAAAGGCTTGCTTTTTTTTTTTTTTTTTTTTTGTCTATAACACAGGCAAGAAGGCCGAGGGCTTATAGCTCGATGTTTTCAAAGCCTTGAGTGCATGCACATACACCATACACATACACACATACAGACACACACACGGGGCAAGCAACAGTAACTGCATCATAGAATTCCCGGTATGCTCACGCATGAAGCACGTTTACCCTGTGGCAACAAATGCTAACCTTTTGGCAGGATAGGAAACATTTGCTGAACGAATTATCAGCCAGGGATTTTTCTAAGAGCCATTATTTCACCATCTACATTTTGCAAAAGAAACGGGAGCTCAGAAGTGGTGTTCAGTGACCTATAGTTACACGCCTAAGTCGCTAAACCGGAATCCAACCTAAATTTTGGCTTCTTTATCACTGTGAACCCATGGAGTTGTAGGGACCAGCGCGAGCCAGCATTCCTTCTCTGAAAGCCTTGCTTCAGGTGACGCTCAGGGGATCGGTAGGTGGCAGCGGAGGGCTACGAGACTGTCTGAGTCACTTCGTAGCCCCACTCCCAGAGCCTGCGCAGAGACTTGGTTCCACAACTTTCCCTCCAGGCTGTGCTTGGCTCGCGGGGTTCCCTAATGGGAGACCTCAGGGACCCGTCAGAGACTAAATAAGTTCATATACGAGTTCACCAAAGTAAGTCTTTGTCGGCGGGGAGGTCTCTGAGAAAAGCAAGCTTTCCTGTCACCAGGCACACCGAACTGTCACCTGGAGAGCCCAGCAAAAGGGAGGAAGGCAGGGATCTGTCTAGGATCCCCCCGAGTACGCCCGCTGGCCCCGAGAAGACTGACCTCGGAAGGGCGTGAGGCGAAATCCTCACTTCCCAGCGAAGTCCTCTGGGATTGGGGGGACAAGTGAATTTAGGGAAAGTGTAGGGGTGAGGGCTAACCGGGCGGTTTCCATGGCACCGGGGACGTCGGAGAGGAATGTACCCCCAACCTATGGCGAAACAAGAGCGGCGCCTTGCGAGCCCTGCTCAAGGAGGCAGGGGATCCTGGGTGGGAGGGGTTGCGGGGCGTGGGGAGCCGGGCAGGCCGGGGGGCGGGGCGGTCACGTGCGCCCGAGGGGGCGAGGCCCCAGCCTGCCCGGGAGCAAACGGAGCTCGCCCTGCCGCAGTTCGCTGTTCGGGAGTCAAACTTTTTCCAGGACGGTCGACGCTTCATCGGGACAGCCTGGAGCGCGTGGCAAGGCGTCTGCGGCCAACTTGGTGGACAACAGTTTGCTAGGGAGGGAACAAAGGTCCCCAAGGACCAGTGAGAGGAGTTTGGGAGTGAGCGTAGGAACTTGAGATCTCGATTTCTCCGCTAACAGAGGTGCACTCCCGGACAAGTGTTCCCTCGGCTCTAGGGGGACAGGCAAAAGGCTGCTGACCCATAAGACTGTAGGAGTCAGTACGTGTCTGGGATTCAGGAGCTCGCTTTGGTCATGGTGAATGAAAGTCTCAACCAGGAGGAGAGCAATGACAGACCTGAGCCAGAGTCCGAATTCCAGACGGACATCAGCTACTCCACCCAGCCCAGCGGCTCCATCCATCCCAGCGTCTCAGGCCACCCTAGTGTCTCCATCCATCCCAGCGTCTCAGGCCACCCCAGTGTCTCCATCCATCCTAGTGTCTTCATCGACCCCAGCGTCTCTGTCCGTCCCAGCAGTTCAGCACCCCCCTGTACCTTGGCTCAACCCAGCGGTTTGACCCATCACAGTAGCTCGGTTAGAGAAGACAGCGTGATCAAGGTGAGCAAGCGTCGTTGGGTCGTGGTCCTGGTGTTCAGTTGCTATTCCTTGTGCAATGCCTTCCAGTGGATTCAGTACGGCTCCATCAATAACATCTTCATGAACTTCTACGGTGTCAGCGCCTTTGCCATTGACTGGCTGTCCATGTGCTACATGCTGACCTACATCCCTCTGCTCCTGCCCGTGGCCTGGATGCTGGAGAAATTTGGTCTTCGAACCATCGCTATCACCGGCTCAGCTCTCAATTGCCTGGGAGCCTGGGTAAAGCTGGGCAGCCTAGAGCCTCACCTATTCCCAGTCACAATGGTGGGTCAGGTCATCTGTTCTGTGGCACAGGTCTTCATTCTGGGCATGCCCTCACGCATTGCTTCCGTCTGGTTTGGAGCTGATGAGGTTTCAACAGCCTGCTCCTTGGCTGTGTTTGGCAATCAGGTGAGTAGAGGGTTGGGGGGTGGGTGTGGACGGCTGTTCCAAAGAGAGAGAGAGCATCTCACCATGATGGGGCTGAATATGTTAGAGGGTACCAGATGATGTGAGAAGCTGTAGTTTTCTGGTTCACGGCCTTTATGACTCTTGGGTGGCTTTGTGGTTGGGTGTGGACTGACAGTGTAGTTGGGTGATTGTGACTGTCAGTGACATTGTAAGATTAATGGGGGAGGGGAGGGTCACAAACACAGGACTTTTTCTTTCATCCACAGTTTCTCCTAGCCTGTAGGAAGCATACTTCTAAAACATGATCAGTTTTGATGGTGTTTCTCCCCAGCCTTTATCAGTACACCAGTTCTACCTTTTTAGGAATGCTGGTCTTTTCTCTGGTAGCAATCTTTGACTGCCAGGTGGCTGTTTTGGTGTCCTTGGTGGTTTTAGCAGGCCCAGCCAGATTTGCTAGAACTCGAGATCCTCTGTGCACGGAACTGTGGGCTGGGCTGTTCTTAACTTTTACACACAGCTGAAACCAGGACACCTGGAACCAGGCTTTTCGCCAAACTCTCTCTCTCTCTCTCTCTGGGATTTAGAGCCAAGTCGAGTAGGAGAGAGTAAAAATCTCACTGTGAACTTCCAAGAAAGCTTCTGGTCTAAGCATCTCCTGTCTTTCTCCTTTCTCCTTTTCTCCTTCTGGGGCAAGCAATTCCACATTCTTATGATCTTAGAATGGCTCTCATCTAGAAGCTTGGGTGTGTTATGCATCTGATTGCTTTCTCTATGTATTTGAGGCAAAGCAAATGTTTATGGGCACTTCTTTAATTCCAAGTTGCATGCTACCCACGCTGCTGCTGGCGGTTCACTGGTCACCCTTAGCTCTGGTGAGCCTAATTTTGTCCTATCAGTTCATTTAATTTAGAAAATGTGTGTAACATCTGACTTAAGGCAGAGATGTTCTAAAACTTCTCAAAAGGCAGATTTCTTTTTCTCTTCTAAAAAAAAAAAAAGTTTACCTGGTGCTCAGCTTGGTGGTGCAGGTCTCTGTTGGAGGATGTGCTGAGTTCCAGGCCTGCCAGAGCCATCAAACTATTCACATGATTTTTTCTTGTGAGTTTTGTTATTTGGAAAACCGAATTGACTTAAGCCTGGAGATGAGCCAGACAGTGGTGGCACATGCCTTTAATCCCAGCACTTGAGAGGCAGAGGCAGAGGCAGGTGGATCTTTGTGGGTTCGAGGAGGCCAACCTGGACTACATAGTGAGTTTCAGGGCAGCCAAAGCTACACAGAGAAACCCTGTTTTGGAAAAAAACAACCAAAGCAAAAGTCTGTAGATGAAACTAGATGGACCTTTTGGTTATGGACCTTTTGCAAAGAGACATTGAGTGCTGGAGAGATAGCTCTGCAGTTAAGAACACTTACTATGCTTGTGGTGGACCTGAGTTAGAGTCCCCACATCTCTATTGGATGCCTCACAACTACTTGTAACTCTAGTACAAGGGGATCTGATGCTTCTGCCCGCCTAGGGCATCAGCGCTCAGATGTACAGACTCACGAGTTATGGCAATAAACATTTACAAATAGGCTTTAGAAAAAGGTAGATATTGAATTGGGTATAGTGGTGCGTGCCTAGAATCCTAGCACTTGGGAGGGAGACAGGAGGGTCAGAAGTTCCAAGGCCACATAGTGAGTTCAAGACCACTTGTGACTCTGTCTCAAATATAAATAAATAAATAATGAGAATTGCATTTGACAGTCATAAATTCTTAAGGTAATATGGCTGTGGGTTTTCATGTCTCTAGCCTGGAAGGTAAACTTGTCCCTTATTGGGTCTAAGGCTGGGGCATGAAGAGTCTATCTTCCAGAAACTCGTTATTCTATTAGCAAAATACTATTCATAGAACATGGCATAGCCCAGTCCTTTCATTTGGGAAGAATTAGAAGAAGTTCTCTCTGTTTACCTGGGGATATCCAAATAGTTTGTTTGTTTGTTTGTTTGTTTGTTTGTTTGTTTTTGAGACAGGGTTTCTCTGGGTAGCCCTGGCTGACCCGGAACTCGTTCTGTAGACCAGGCTGGCCTTGAACTCAGAGATCTGCCTGCCTCTGCTTCCCAGTGCAGGGAACAAAGCCAGGCACCCCTGTCACCACATAGCTCACTTTTTTTGTCCTTAGTCCTTTTTTTTTAGAAAAGATTTATTTATTATTATACATAAGTACACTGTAGCTGCCTTCAGACCCACCAGAAGAGGGTGCCAGATCTCATTACATGTGGTTGCTGGGATTTGAACTCAGGACCTTTGGAAGAGCAGTCAGTGCTCTTACCCGATGAGCCATCTCACCAGCCCTGTCCTTAGTCCTAAGGACAAAGTAACCCCTTGATCCACACCTCTGAAGGACATAATACTAGATATGTTAAAATTTAAGAGGAATAGTTATTCATTTCCCATTCTACCCTACTCCCCCAGTGAGGTCAAGAAATGCTAAGAAATTTACATTTTAAAATACCCTGGGGCTGTTGAGCTGGTTCAGTGGGTAAAGGTACCTGCTGCCAAACATATCACCAAACCTGCCAACCCGAGGGGGGTCTCCTGCATTCACATGATCCTGATCCGGTGTTTCTATCCTGCCTTTGACCGTTTAGTTCCCAGATAACACACACACACACACACACACACACACACACACACACACACACACACACTATATATATATATATATATATATATATATATATATATATATATATATATATACAAAAAGCCGAAGACAGCACAAGAGCTAGGCAATGTCTACCCTCTAAGCTATTAGACTCCACTTTCCCCCACATCACTTACTAGGTTTCATCTGGCTGTTTCAATTGGCCAGGCCTCAGGGCCGTGTTTTCATGACTCACCTAACCCATGGTGGCTTCTCTCTCCTCCTTTACCTCTTCTCCCCTTCGTGGTTCTCCTCTGAGCCCCCCAGGCCTGAGAATCCTAAAACCCTCCTATGCCTTTTCTGCCAAGCTATTGGCTGTCGGCATCAGAATTAACTTGGGTGCAATGTCAAATAGTGTCACTTGGGTCTGTGCATGACTCTCCCTCTCTGGGGCAATCAGGTCTTGAGGAACCATGCTTAGAATACAAGCAGCATCAGGCCAACCCCACTACACCTTCTGCAGACTCAATTCTTCATGGCTTGCAAACTTAACTTTGGCGCTGCTAGAGTACATCACCTCAAATGCTACATCATTTTCAACCTGGTGGTTGGGGAAACACAATCAAAGAAAGAGATTTCCCAAAGAATACTGATATTTGTGAATGGAAAAATATTAAAATGGTTAATATGTATATCCTGGTAATATATCCACACATGCAAACAGGTAGAGGATAGGGAGAGTTTTAAAATTACATTTTATTTATTTTGTGTGTAGAAGTATGAGCATGTACCATAATGCATGTATGGAGGGTCAGGGGACCATTTGCATTCTTTCCACATTGGAGGTCCTCGGGATTGAACTCAGGACCTCGGGTTTGTTGGCAGATGCCTTCAGGCCCAAGGGGCAGTTTTAAAAGACACAAACGAAAAGCGCCACATCAGAAAATTTGAATTAACAGACTCTGGACACAGTGATTAATATCAACAGTGGTGTGGGTCTGAATCTGATCCCGGGCAGATATCCTCATGAAATGCTATTCGTGCGACGCCACACTGGTGCCGGGGACGTGACACAGTAGTAGAATGCACGCTTAGCTTGTGCAAGGTCCTGGTTTGATCCCCAACTCCACCTAAGTGCAATGACCTCTGTAAAGTCAGGGTCTAGCAGAAGCTCTGTGATCGTTTCCACGAGACACACCGTTTCCATTCACAATCCCTTTATTAACCTTTGTTTGTTCGAGACAGATTCTTAGTGAGCTCTGGCTGGCCTGGACCTGGCTAAGTAGACTAGGTTGGGTTTGAACTCAGATCCTCTCACCTCTGCCTCCCAAGTGCTGGAATTGCAAGCAGGTCCCACCGCATTGCAGTCCTTTCCGTGTTGCTCTTGTTTTGTTAAGGTCGACACAAATGGCTACTTTGATCCTGACAGCTTTCCTGCTTCTTTCACACAGTGGGAACCCTGCCCTTTCTATTCCATTCTATAAAATGTTTGTGTACCTCCCCTGCCTCTGCTTCTATTAAATTCAGCTCTCAGGCACTTAATAGACGTTAACTGAGCACCTCATCTTTGCTAGACTCTAGGTAAAGGCTATGAAACTGTTGTCTGCCCTTCACAGACTTCTTCTACCAGAGTGTAAAATGCATACTAAATTCCTAGACTCAGAAATAACACAACAGGTCATAGCATAGATTTATTTTTAGTTCTCCATGACTTTTTTTTTTCTTGGCTGCTGGCAATAGGAAAGGGGAAAGAAGGTAAATGTTTATAAAACACCTAAAATGTGCAAAGTACTTTTTCATCCATTTTAGTCAAGTTTAATTTTTTTCAGCAACTCCTGTGAGTTAGGTAGAATTGTCCCTGTAGTTACAGGGGAGGGAACGGAGAACGGAGAGGAACATAAAAAGAGTGAACTTAACCACATTCTTGTAGCAACTGAGTGGTAACACAAGTGTTGGACCAGCTCTAACTCTAAAGTCCAAATGTCAGTAAGCCAGCACTGACTCTTAAAGGGGGAAATCCAGTGTTTTGTTTTGTTTTAAGTAATCAAGTGCAGGGCAGTGATGGTGCATACCTTAACCTCAGTCCTTGGGAGGCAGAGGCAGGCAGATCACTGAGTTCAATGCCAATCAGGCCTACAGAGCAAGTTCCAGGATAGCCAGAGCCACACAGAGAAACCCTGTCTTGAAAACTGAAAACCAAAAGCCAAGTCAACCAAATAAACAAACAAACAAACAAAAAAGTCAAGGACTGGGGCACATAAAGAGTGTTTGACTAGCATACACACACACACACACACACACGAAAAGTGTGAATATGAGGTTCTGATTTTGTTCAGTGTTTGTCTTAGGGTTTCTATTGCTGTCAAGAAAGTACCAAGACCAAAAAGCAAGTTGAGAAGGAAAGGGTTTATTCAGCTTACATTTCCAGCTCATAGGCTGTCATTGGGGGAAGTCAGAACTGGAACTCAAGCCTAGAACTGGGACCTGGATGCAGGAGCTGGTGCATCCAGAGGCCATGGAGGGAGGCTGCTTACTGGCTTGCTCCCCATGGCTTGCTCAGCCTGCTTTCTTCTAGAACCCATGGCCACCTGCCCAGGAATGGCACCACCCACCGTGGGCTAGGCACTCAGGCAATAATCACTAATTGAGAAAGTGCCTTACAGCTGGATCTCAAGGAGGCATTTCCTCAACTGAGGCTCCTTCCTTTCTGATGACTCTAGCTAGTCTCAGGTTGACACACAAGATCAGCCACTACAGTGTCTCAAAGACTTCTGATGGGTTGCTTGTTTGTTTAAGGTCTGGCTATAGAGCCTTACCTTACCTAGAACTCAATAAGTAGACTCAACTGGCCTTGAGCTCACAGAAATCCACCTGGCTCTGTCTCCCAGGTGCTGGGGTTAAAGTTCCTAAGTTTTAACCTTGAACGAGAACTAGACATTGCCTGGGAAGTGGGCTAGAGCCTGAAAGAAAGGAAGGGTGAGATTGCCTGGGGGCAGGGAGGACGTTGATTTAAGACTGAAGGTGAAGCTCTTGCCTTTGTGTGGTGGACTCAGATCTGGAGGAGTCAGGTGGTAAAAGCTGTGTTCTTTTTGATCAAGCATTGTTTCAAGGGAAAGGCGTCTGCTGTGGGGTTTTGAGTGATATAGACACATTGTTACAAGAGAAGACTTAAAAGGTGTTAGGTCTCAAATGCTAGGCAAAAGGCTAACTCAAGCGTATATTTAACATATCAAAGCAGACCTGGCTGTCAGGTTCTCCTAGCATTCCTCATTCCCTACCTATTATAGGGCATAGCTGCCATACCTGGCCCACTACCCTGAACTCTCCAACCCAGGGGCTGGGCTGCCTGTACCCCTGCTACCCTTCCCTATATAATCCAGACATGTTGACTATGCTAATTCCTCCTTCCTTCCTTCCTTCCTTCCTTCCTTCCTTCCTTCCTTCCTTCCTTCCTTCCTTCCTTCCTTCCTTCCTTCCTTCCTTTTTTCCCCATTACCTGCCTGGCCTCTTGGTCTCCTGATCTCCCGGCTCTCCCTTCTCTCCTGGCCTGGCTTAGGGTCATGTTCGCTCTGGACTCTCCCAGATGTCTCTGCCTCTGGCTATGCTCTCTCATACAGTAAACCTTCGCCTCCACCACACCTAGAAGTAATCATTTCTTCCTTTTTTATTTCTGGTTTGTTTGTTTGTTTTTCATTCAAAAGGAATCCTTGTAGTAGAGTCTGAAAGCTGGGTGGTCCAGGATAGGATAGATGGTAGGAGTCAGAAGAGAGCTTCCAGGTTGGCTTCAACCCTAGATGAGGGGAGTTGAGCTGCAGTACGTACAGACAAGGAAAGAGAACTCAGCCCCAGCCACCCAGGATAACAAGGAAGCAGCCTGCTTTTAGAGGTAGGGAAACACAACACTTTCAAGGTTCGAATCCAGCCAAAGTCCTGGTTATCTAAAATAACTCTGGCTCTTGGAACTGTAACATTGGAGCATGTGCAAGCCTCACATGGAGCAAAATTTTCTGGTCACCCTGCTAAAAATAAACAGCAAAAGGAGAGTATTAGTTTTAGTGCAAGATTTAAATTAGCACACCACCTGCCAAATACTATTTAAACATGTTGTCAATCTAACACAATTACTAGTGTGATGTTTTATGTCTCCTCCACCCCAACCCCCTTGTGGTCCTGGGAATCCAACCTCAGGCTTCATTGTTCTAGGTAAGTGCTCTACCATTGAGCTACATGCCAAGTCTTTGGAAATTTACACACTTCCACGTGTGTTTCCCAGTAAGTTCTGAATGGCCTTGCCCCACCGGCAGCTGGACATTCAGGTGAACAATTAGGGGTGACATTGTGGTGGATAAAGATGGGCTCTCAGAAGTGACTTCAGCCCCAAGGAGGCTGTGCTTACTCGACTGGCTGAGCCTGTGCTGTCACCAGAAAGGCTGAGGGAGGCTGAGGATGAATGACTCAGGAACCAGAGTTCTAAGGTGAGGTCAGCAAAGCCTTATTTCAAAATCTTGACCTGCTTAGGTATGGTGACGCTTTAGATCAGGAGATCAGGAGGAGATCTGGGCCTATCACATAACTCTGAGCTCTTTCCCAATTTGGATCCGCTGAGCTCAGGGACGGGTCTGAGATGAAGGCCTCTGATTATCTGTGGGTTGACCTTGCCATGGCTACCAAGTGCTCCCACACCTGACTGCCTTCTGACTTCCCAAAATGCTTTCGAAGACTGGGAGAGGTAGGGGTGGGGCAGGGGAACCTGTTCAAACCAGATGGTAAATGCTATTTGTGATGGGCCAGCCTTGTCAGATGCATGAATGGTGGAAACCTAAAATGGCAGTGATTGGAATGGGGTGTGGCCCAGCCAGCAAAAGGGCAATTGTTGCTAGAAAACGTGCAACCTGTGGCCTGTAAACCTATCTTCCTTCCTTCTTTTCTTTCATAATTAAAAAGAAATTATAAGTACAGCTTTTCACATGAAAAAATTTGGGATGGGGTATAAAGGATGTGGGAATTGAAGCAGGAGCATTTCATGTAGCCCAGGCTAGACTTGAACTGCAGTAGTCCACAGACCCAAGCTTACAAGCATATATTGCCACATCTAGCTTGACATTTGTTTTTGTGTTTCGTTTTAAGTCATGATGAAACAATGTAACAGGTTTATCCTATGAAGGGCTGATAAGGTCCGTGGAATCAACTCCATTTACTGTTGTTACCTGTCAGCCCAACATACGTCATCATTAAACAGTAATTCTTCTCTTCTGCAGCCCCTGGGAGCCTCTCTTTGCTACTTGGTACCTCTTTGTGTTTGAATCTGCCTGTTCTTGGAAATGGACTCATATTCATGGGTTTCCGTGTCTGGCTTATGAAGTTGGTTTTATTTTTATCTTCTTTGAAAATTTCATCTGCATGGGTGTTTTGACTGCATGTATGCCTGTGTACCACATGCATGCCTGGTGCCTGAGGAGGCCAGAAGTGGTCCCTTGGAACTGGAGGTGTAGCCAGTTGTAAACTGCTTATGTGGGTGCCAGAATCGAACCTGGGTCCTTCAGAAGAGCAGTCAGTGCTCTTAACCTTGAGCCACCATCTTGGAGATTAGTTTTTAAAGGCTAGTAACTAATTCAAAGATTCTATTTTTGATGAGGTATGTTGGTGGAATTATTTATTTATTTACTTTGACTTATTTATTTTGGCTGTTGGGGTTTGGTTTTAAGATTGGGTCGTGATATGGAGTTGGACTGGCCTTGAACTTCAGATGACCTTTCCTTCGCTTCTTCACAACCAGTCTAATAGAAATGAACCACCCCACTGTGTGTGTGTGTGTGTGTGTGTGTGTGTGTGTGTGTGTGTGTGTGCACGCTCATCCAGAGACATATAAGCAATGTTTTGTAATTTTCACTATAAAAGTTTCTCTATGTTCAGCTGCCCCCCCTATGAGGTTAGCAATCCAGAGCTTTTGCTGAAAGAACAGTCAGCTGTGCAGAAGGGACACATATATCTTTGGGCCCTCCCTAGAAAGTTGGTCAAGGATGCCTGCACAGGACATCTGTCTTTCTACCCAGACACATGGCCATGTTCCAGGAGGGCTGGGCCACTTGGCCTTCAGAGCAGAAGAAAAAAGAAGGGAGATGCTAGCATGCAGCCATCCTTATCAGGGCTGATTTATTATGTTTGCTCTATACAGTGTCTGGTGTTCAGTTAGAAGGATTGGCAGGCAGCTTGGGTCCCCTCAAGCTGAGGGGACAGGTTAGGCCTCTGAGTAGGACTCCTAATTCTAACCCCCTTGTGATTCAGAAGTGGAGGGCCAGGGGATGCTCTGATGGAACGTGAAACACATCCATTGCAGATGCTCCTAACGCTGGCTCGTAGACGGACATTTCTTCAGCATACTGGAGGAGGTCAGGTTGACTTCACTGGCCCCCACCTTGACTTTGGTCCATTGTAGACCCTGCTACAGTATCTGTTAATTGCATGGGATCAAGGCTATGTCTTCAGGTCCTGAACCCCTGTTCCCTCCCTGTCCTGTCCTGTCCTATCCCATCCTATCCTATCCTGGTTACTTCCCAGAATCCACTGCTCTCACTTGGCTCCATACCCATCTCCTTGAAGCCATACTATTTTCAGAATAAGAGAGGCCATGGTGAATGACGTCCACAAGTGGTTCTAGGTCCTCACTCCCCTGCAGAGACATTAAATAAACAACCCGGAACTGGCCAAAGTAACTTCTTTATGTGACCTTTTTCAATTCTGTCAGAGAGCTACAGAAAACTAAGAAGCAACAGAGAAAAGGCTGTGTTCAAGAGGTGGGGAAGGTTACGGCCTTGTGTTCCCATTCTGGATCCTTCCCAGAGCTGTTGCAGTCTCCTTCAGGTTTGCTCGAAGACTACACACTGAATTTGCTGCATTATAGATAACCTGCTTTTAACACAATAGCATTTGATACATGACAATGAACAACCCAGCAAGAAACTTAGGAAAAGAATTCAGTTAATAATACAACAACTACAACAACAACTAAACTTAGGAACAAGCCAAGGAAGTGGAAAACCTTGACCTTCTTCCCTTTGGATTGCGCAAGTGCCCACGAGTGACCTTTGGAGCACTTAAACTCCATCCTCAAAGCACTCTACTCTTCCTCGTCAAAAGACCTTGACTCCCTTGTCAATAATCTCTCGATTATACACTGGGAACTATAAACTGTTGCTGAAAGAAATTAAGGAAAAATAAATAAACAGAAAGTACTTCTGCGTTTGTCCGCTGCCAAATTTCATGATGTTGAGATGGCTATAGCTCAGTGTGCCCGGAAGGCTCTGGGCAGTCTCTTTCCAATCCCAGTGATCTCTTTTGTAAAAATCAGACAACTCATCCTAAAATTCACAGGGAAGCTCAAAGAGCTAAAGGAATGTCACAGAGAACAGTGACAGGGTTTCAAAACGCCATGGGGACAGAATGGCTTTGACAGAAAGACATATATACAAAGATCAATGAAATTTGGAAGAGAATTCAGAAGTCCTCACATGTGGTCAAAAGGTGTTGTTGTTGTTTTGTTTTTTTAGAGTATATGGGCTACCTATATGCAGGTGCCCACCAAGGCCAGACAAGACATTGGATCCCCTGGAAGTGCAATTAGAGGCAGTTATGAACTGTATATGGGTGCTGGGAATCAAATGTGGGTTCTCTGCAAGAGCACCAAGAGCTCTTAACTGCGGAGCCATCTCTCCAACCCTATTTTTTTTTCAAAAACATTAAGTGTATGTGTGTGTGTGTGTGTGTGTGTGTGTGTGTGTGTAAACACAGAAAGTGTAGCACATACTCACATGGATATCAGAGGACAACTTTCAGAAGTCAGTTCTCTCCTTCTACCACGTGAGTTCTAGGAACTGGACTCAGGCTTCTCAGGCTCCTTGGCAAACAACCTTATCCACTGAGCCATCTTATCTGCCCTGGATCAGAGATTATAGACAAGGGAGTCAGGTCTTTTAAGGAAGAAGAATAGTGTGCTTTGAGGATGGAGTTTAAGTGCTCCAAAGGTCACTCGTGGGCACTTGCACAATCCAAAGGGAAGAAGGGTCAATGTTTCCAGCTGGCTGGCATGACCAAGTTCCTGAAAAGCAATGTTAAGAACAAGAAGTGTTAGCTATGGCAAAGTTAACTGGAGTCATCTGCATGCGCCTCAGCTGGGGACTTGGAGCATTAGTTCTCAACACAGGGGAAGCTAGAAATGAAAAGCTGGGCATCGAAGGATTCAAGTCACTAAAAGCAAACTGGATTTTGAAGACTCTGCAAGACTTCAGTCACACAAGGCTGCCCAACCCTACACTGGTGTAGTGAAGGACTTGCAGGGATGACCCATACTCTCACCAACCAGGTTAGCACCTGGAGGTTCATTCCCAAAGATTTAATTTGCCACAACAGCTCACAGACAGATGAGACTACCTGACTTAAAATTTGCCAGGTTTTTTTTTTTAAAGATTTATTTTATTTTATTATTATATGTAAGTACACTGTAGCTGTCCTCAGACACTCCAGAAGAGGGAGCCAGATCTCGTTACGGATGGTTGTGAGCCACCATGTGGTTGCTGGGATTTGAACTTATCACCTTCGGAAGAACAGTCGGGTGCTCTTACCCGTTGAGCCATCTCACCAGCCCTAAAGATTTATTTTATTTATTATATGTAAGTACACTGTAGCTGTGTTCAGACACTCCAGAAGAGGGCGCCAGATCTTGTTACAGATGGTTGTGAGCCACCATGTGGATGCTGGGATTTGAACTTATCACCTTCGGAAGAGCAGTCGGGTGCTCTTGCCCGTTGAGCCATCTCACCAGCCCTAAAATTTGCCAGTTTTTTTTTTTTTTAAGATTTATTTTATTTATTATATGTAAGTACACTGTAGCTGTCTTCAGACACTCCAGAAGAGGGCACCAGATCTCGTTACGGATGGTTGTGAGCCACCATGTGGATGCTGGGATTTGAACTTATCACCTTCGGAAGAGCAGTCGGGTGCTCTTACCCGCTGAGCCATCTCACCAGCCCCAATTTGCCAGTTTTTAAAGGATGAAGTTTAGGAAATGTTAAGAGAGGTGTGGGGTTTGGTGTGGGAAGTGATAATGTGTGGAGTTATTCCTGGTCCTTATAGGCCAACTTCCCAGCCCTCTGTGTGTTCCCAGCCTGTAAACTCCCTGTGATTCAACATTCTAGACTTTAGAATTCTGTCTCTAGAATCTAGAGTTTTTAATTCAGCTCAGTCTTGAGTGTTCCTCCCTGGAGTTAAGAGGAAGATGAAAACAGGTAGTTCCCATTTTCCAGTCATTGCTTTCTTTTTTTTTTTTTTCTTCCCCCTTGTTCCGGTCAACCCCACTCAACCCCACTCAACCCCATTCAACCCCACTCGCTCCGACCAGCCCCACTCGCTCCCCGCTGCGCTCGTACGCACCCCCCCCCCCTTGTTCCAGCCGGCCCATCTTGCTCCAGTCGGCCCCGCTTGCTCAGGCCGTCCCTGCTCGGCTCTGCTCTCCAGTCCAAGGATTCCTTTCTTATTATTCTTCATAAGTACGCTGTAGCTGACTTCAGATGCACCAGAGGAGGGCATCAGATCTTGTTACGGGTGGTTGTAAGCCACCATGTGGTTGCTGAGATTTGAACTCATCACCTTCGGAAGAGCAGTCGGGTGCTCTAACCCACTGAGCCATCTCACCAGCCCCAGTCATTGCTTTCTAAGTAAAGGTAATTGCACTGCCCAGGGAGCCTTAACCTGTTACCTCATTAGCATAAATTCAGGTCTTTTGGGGAGGGACTCTCTAAGAATTACAAGAAGACTTTTATGTGATTCAGGTCTTTCCAGGGAATGTTGGAGCTCTGAGCCAAGAACTGAACAAGGGTTAAATAATATAAATATAAGTATAATTTGTATTATGCTGCAGGTATATAAACTAGTCACATTAAAAATTTGGAGAGTTAGGATGGTGGTTGCTAAGGATCTAGAGGAAGGGGAAACTAGAGAGGTGGCTTTTAATGGTGTTGTTTTCAGTTTGAGAAGATGAGTTGGATCATGTGACTTTTGCACTTTAAAACAAATGCTTAATATAATGGAACTGGTCCACACACTCAAAACAGTTAACCACTTTTCCTCCTGTTGATGTTGGAGATGGAATTCAGGGTCTTGGGTCTGCTAGGGAAGTACTCTGCCACTGAGCAAGGCCCTCACCTGAAATATTAAATATTTAAACTGTGTGTGTAACTACCATCACCAAGGGAAACATAACCACACCTACTCTCTTCCAGCTGGAACCCTTTCTGGGGAGATTAGGGGTCCTTTTGTAGGGTTTTTTTTTTTTTTTTTTTTTTTTTTTTTTTTTTTTTTTTTCATTTTCTTGAGACAGAGTCTTTCTGTATAGCCTGGCTGTCCTGGAAGTCTTTCTAGACTAGGCTGGCCTTGAACTCATAAAGATCCACTCACCTCTGCCTCTGGAGTGCTGGTGTTAAAGGCATGCACCACTAGGCCAGCTCTTTTTGTAGGCTCTTATTAATAAAAATAATTTAGAGATGGACTCAGAAAGAAGCTTGGGGGGGTAGTTTTATTAGTTTTGGAGGTTTTGTTTAATTTTACACACAAACAAGATGTAAATCTTAGCAGCTTCTTGGAATAGGGAGATGGAGAAGAAAACTGTTCCATCTTCTGCAATAGAGGCTGCCCAGCCTGAGGGCAGAAAGAGTTCAGAAGGGGAGAGGGTCTGAGGAGGTATGAGAAGACCCAGAGCTCCAGACAGAGCATGCTCAGGTCTTGTTTTGTATAAGAAAGAAAAAGAGACAGAAAAGAAGAAAAAGGAGAAGTTAGGCTTCTCTGAATTAGGACTCCAAAGCAGGCAAGCTGCATGCAGGCATGGCGCTGTCTGATAAACTAGAGCCCTGGTTCTCAACCTTCCTAACTCTGCGACCCTCTAATACACCCTCATGCGTGGTGACCCCCAACCATTAAATTATTTCATTGCTACTTCATGGCTATAATTTTGCTACTGTTATAAAGTGTAATTTAAATACATGCTCTGCAGAATAGGTGATGTATGACCCCTGTTAAAGGGTCCTTTGACACCCCCCACCTGGAGGTCATGACCTACAAGTTGAGAACCACTGGACCAGCAGCTGCAATGAGGGGTTCTGGCTCCAACATTATCTCATTAAGGGGATAACTCATCTCCCTTTACTTAGCATGTTTTGGGATGAATGGGGGCTGCTTAACTCCTGGCCACAGGATTGACAAGCCAGCTGACTCACTCTTAAAAGGACACAGTAGTATGTAATTTAGAATCTCAGGTCTTTACTCCATAGAGGTTGCGTTCAGATTCCAGGCATATGACCCCCCTTTTACCCTTGCCTTTGTGGGCCTACACAAAGTTCACCTACCTCCATTTTTTTTTAATACTTAAATTGAATTTTGAAACAGTCTTACCTAGAAAAGTAAAAAAAGCCAAAGCCTCCACATCCTGGACATTCCTGCCCTGAGGGCCGCAGTTCCTTTGTTTCTTGGGGCTTTATGCTGAGCTCTGTCCCTTCTTCCCCCTTTATCGCCAAGTGGACAACTTGCCAAAGGGCCAACCTGACTGGCAGGAGGAGAAGGGCTTTGGGCATAACCGTGCTTGCCTTTGGGTACATGTCTTACTTCCTTGATTTCCTGAAAGAAATGGAGATGAGGAATTAGTGTGCCTTGGAGGTTCAAGTCCCTGGAGGTGTCCATGCACGCTGAAGGGAACAAGAATTGCTTTATTCTGACCCAACCAGGAGTGACCATAGCCCGAGGACACAGATCCAGGCTGCCCTGAACAATATGTTCCCTGTGAAGAGTTTATATGAGCATTCAGTAGTAGAACAAAACTGCCATAAATCAACGCAGTTATCAAATTCACTGATGGGGACATCAGAAAGGCTGTTTACAGTAAAATCAGAACACTTTAGATGTAATCTGTTCACATTCTTAGTTTTAGGGTTAATAGAAGGTAATGTTTTGCTAAGCCCCGATGCATTCCAAAGAATTTCTACTAGTCAAAAGAATGTTTGATACACAGGGTGGTGGCTCATTAAGGGGTCTGTCTTTAGATAAACCAAGATAGTTTTAGCTCTTAAGGGAACTTAGTTTACAGAGGAAAAAAAAATGAGCATGCCAGAACTGTTTTCTCTCCTGTTATAGAAGTAATATGTCTTCCCAGTGAGAGACCACTCTGCAATTTAGAGACTGATAAGGGGGAAAAACTCTTCAGTAATAGCATGTGGCTGGTTTTGGTTAATGTACAAAAGGGGATCAGCCTCAAACAGAAAATTTTACTAACTTATGTAGACTGCAAGCTTATGTATTTCATATATGCTTGTCATCTTTCAGCCCCTTTTAGGTCCTGGCCTGAGGTTATACTTTGAACAATTTAAATGGATAGGAGGCTGCAAGTCTGGCCACTAAGGCAGGCGGGTGGAAGAGTTACACAGCCGAGATACTATCAGACTTATTTTTAAGTACACCAGCCTTGGTCTTTTCCAATAGTTGTGACCCTGGGTGATTTTTCTCTCCTGGCCGAATTGTGCATTTCTTAAGAAGAGAACCTGGGGCTTAATGGCAGACCAGGTCTTAATGATGATGTCACCCTGTGCTGCCTTCTTAAGCTTCCTCTGATGACTCATGCCTTTAATCCCAGCACTTGGGAGGCAGAGGCAGGAGGATCTCTGGGTTTGAGGATAGACACTTAGTGTAGTGTAGTGTGTACTTAGAGGAGGAGTAGGGTAGATGACTACACTATTACTAATGGCAGATTATAGGTCAGGGTTGTCTCTTTTGTTCCAGGAATGAAGCCTAATGAACAAACATTTAGAGAAGCCTTATCCTAGCAACCCTAAATGTCACTATCTCTAAGAGGCCTGGTTAGTATACTACCTATCTTTGAGGCAGTTTGGATGCAGAATGCCCTTAAATTTTACTTTGTGTGACTTAATGTCTCCTAAGCAGGTTTTTTTTTTTCTTTTTTTCTTTTTTCTTTTTGGTTTTTCGAGACAGGGTTTCTCTGTATAGTCCCAGCTGTCCTGGAACTCACTTTGTAGACCAGGCTGGACTCAGAAATCCGCCTGCCTCTGCCTCCCGAGTGCTGGGATTAAAGGCGTTCGCCACCACGCCCTGCTTTTCGTAAATTCTACTCTTGTTTCTTCTCCATCACCGTGTGACTCAGTCCTCTTTCACTGGAAGGGGCCATCTTGTCATTGTGTACATTGGACACTGTCTTTATGTAGCCATCTACCTACCCTACAGCCAGATCTATAACTGTTATGAGTCTCAGATTCTTTTATAACCTGGAGACAAAATTGGCAAAAGAAGTAGAGGAGAGTTAAACGAGATGCTCTGTAAAGAATACATAGCTGGCTAGCATTTCTTAGATAGGAGGTACCAAAGAGAGACTCAGGTGTAGCTCAGCAGTACTTAGCATGCACAGGGTCCCCACCACTGAAGTGCTAAAGGATGAAGATCTATATTCAATTTATTGCATCTATTGTCCAGATGTAGATGAATCTACAAGACTCCAGTACGGGCACAGTAAGAGGCAAACAGACAGCTCTTCTGGGAAGCTGAAATTTGAGTTAAGGGAAAAAATTTGTTTTAAAATTGTATGTGTGGGGCTGGAGAGATGGCTCAGCTATTTAAGAGCACCGACTGCTATTCCAGAGGTTCTGAGTTCAATTCCCAGCAACCACATGGTGGCTCACAGCCATCTGTAATGAGGTCTGGTGCCCTCTTCTGGTGTGCCTGAAGAGAGCAAGGGTGGTGTACTGATATGTATAAAATAAATAAATCTTTTAAAAATTTGAATGTGTACGCTTCTGGGGTCCAGAAGAGGGATCTTTGGAATTTGAATCAGATGGTTGTGAGCTTCCTGATGTGGGTCCAGGGAAGCCAACTCAGGTCATCTGCAAGAACAGCAAATGCTCTTAACTCTGGTTTCTAGAGTTTTTTTTTTTTTTTTTTTTTTCCCCCAGATCCCCAGATAGGAACTCTCTATGCTGCCTTGCCTGTCCTGGAACTCACTCTGTAGACCAGGCTGGTCTTGAACTTTTATATTTAAAGATCCACCTGCCTCTGCTTCCCAAATCCTGGGATTAAAGGTGTTCACTACCACTACCTGGTTTAGAGTTGAATCTTAATGAACAGAGAGGGCAAGAGCTAGATCAGAAGGGGGCAGAGTCATCCTAGAGAACTCCTTAGGAGTGTCCCCGATGTCCTCCAGAGCTTCAGAGGCTGAGAGCAGAGTGAGGTCCAAGGACAGAGTGTTGTTTCCCCTGACTGTGGTGACAAAAACTCTTTGTGATGTAAGTTGGGAGTCTGCTATGGCACAGATACTAGGTCACATGACAGACTGCAGCTTCCCTCACAAACCCAAGATTCTTCTTCCCAACGTCTTGGGTGCACACATCCACTTTCTGTTGCCTGATCTGTTTCCAGAAGTGCTTCCAGGATATGTCTTTCCCTAGACTTGACTGCCTGCTCTACCCTCACCAGTCAGCACGGGGTGGAATGTAGAATGGAATGTAGAACGGAGTAGATATGTAGAATGTAGAACGGAGGGATAGGAACCGAGAGGTCAGATGAAAACTGCCTGTTCCTCCTCTTCATCCTCTGTCTCCCATCTTCTTGCTTAGTGCCATTTTTAAAGCTTAGGTGAGCATCCTTCTTTCCTTGGTCCTGTGGAGCAAGCCCCTCCCCACTTTGGTGAATCATCCCAGGAGCCTACAGATCCTGGTGCCCAGCTTTTCTGACCTCAGCTTCTCCCTACACACAGTTTGAGATGCAGCCTGGCCAAACAGGCAGAGATGACAGCAGGCCAACAGTTTGCAGAGGGGGATGGGCGAGGGTGGGTGGTTTTTACTTCCTTACCAACTTGTGAAGACTACCAATTGATGTCAGCAGAGCATTATGATGGCAGACTGTTTCTGTTGGCTTCCACCAGACTTCATCTGGAGAGGGAAGGCAAATGTCATTGGAGCTAAAAGATACAGCTCAGCACTGCTGCCAGGAGCCAGAGGAGCGCTCTGCTCAGGGACATCTGCTCAACAAAGCCTGATCCCTGACCATCAAAGAGAATTTCAGGATGAGTCAGAGGAGAGCAAATTTAGCAAGCTTATTAAGTATTTAGACAGGTGTTGTGGTTCATGTCTGTAATCCTGGCTGCAGGGAAGCTGAGGCAGGAGGATCATTGCATGTTTGAGGTGAGCCTAGACTACATAGTAAGTTCCAGGTCAGTTGGTGCACAGATGAGGCTCTGTTTAAAAAAGGAGATAGAGGCACATGGGAAGAGGACAGGACATAGCAAGGTATGGATGTGGCTGTCTTAAGAAAGAGAGGTATTGTGTTCACACTAGCTCAGATATGTATACATATAAACATATCTATACATATATGTATGTACTTTTATATGCACCCATACCACCTGGAGGTTAGAGCCTTGAAAACTCCAGACTGCTGAAGGGAGATGTCCAAGGTTATTGGGCACACTTAGCTGTTTTCTACAGCCTGCTGATTCTTTTTTTTTTTTTTTTTGGTTTTTCGAGACAGGGTTTCTCTGTGTAGCCCTGGCTGTCCTGGAACTCACTCTGTAGACCAGGCTGGCCTCGAACTCAGAAATCCACCTGCTGGGATTAAATCCGAGTGCTGGGATTAAAGGCGTGTGCCACCATGCCCGGCTCGCTCTGGGAGATTTTTATGAGCCAATAGGAGAGTGGCTTACATCATCTACCTGTTCTTTTTTTTTTTTTTCCGTTTTTTGAGACAAGGTTTCTCTGTGTAGCCCTGGCTGTCCTGGAACTCACTTTGTAGACCAGGCTGCCTCTGCCTCCTGAGTGCTGGGATTAAAGGCATACGCCACCACGCCCGGCTCTGGTCTATCTTCTAACCTGCCTTAGTGAGCACAAGCCCCCTTCAGTTTCAGAAGCTGCCCTGGATCCATAGCACTGAGGACCCTGGGGTAGGGAGCAGAGACACCACAGCAAGGTGGCAGTTGTAGAACGGGCTGCTTCCCCTTCCCCCATTTTGAGTCTATCCTGGAAATTCCTGCTTTCTGTGCATAATGTTTGGGCTGGCATGGTTCTATCTTCAGCTCACTGTACATGAAACTATTTCTGTGCCTGTCTCCTCTGCAGATTGGATGGAGGGAGGGAGCAGCTCTGAGACAGCCAGATCTAGCAGGTCCATCTCTGTGGAGATATTTGTTTGAGGATCGCGGCTGCCCATTGAGCAATCCAATCCCCCTCAGGCCTTTGTCCTGGTCATGTTTACAGAGCCAGATTAAGCACACTGGGGAAATGTGTGTTCTGAGGAGGTAGGAGGAGCCCTGACCTTCTCTTCCTGGCCTGGGACATCTGGGGAAAGAGCAGTTATCTCTGAAGAGTGGTCCACGCACCTCTAGGGTCGGAACCACCTTAGGGTTTGTTGGAAGTGGATTCCTATGTGCAAGAGCAAACCCAAGGATTTGGTGGCTCTGGGGTAGAAGTTAGGAATCTGTGGTTTTGGTCCTCCCTGGGGGAGAAACACAACCTGAATTTTGTTTATAGGCTAGGGAAGCTGGGTCCAGCTCTGTAGGCAGCTGGGGTGAGGCCTCCAGCAGGACACCTGTTCTCTTTGGGCATTCCTTTCATCTTCTGGAGCAGGACTACGGGACTCAGAGAGCGAGGCAACGTCTGTGGAAACTCCTGGAACCAAATGCATTGCCCTTCTCTCCATCCGTCTTTCTCGTGGGCTCTTTCTACTGTCTGACTACAACTGCTCAGAACATCTCAGCTACTTTCCCAGAAATGTTTGTGGACAGTTCCTTCTCTCTGGTGCCAGAAGTTGGGAAGCTGGCTCCCCTGCTAACTGTCTGTGTGTGTGTGTGGGGGGGGGTGAGGCCATGGGGCCAGTGTGTCATAGCACTTGCACTCCAAGACAGCTGGAGCTCTGGGACTCTCATCTGAAGAAGTAATACCTGGCTGATGCTGGAAGGGCTGAGGACACCGGTGGGGGCAGAAGGGTGACAGGCCTCACTGCACAGTCTCCTCTACCAGTCCCAGGTGCTTTGCTACCCGAGGCTGTCATTCTTGTCCAGCTCCTCGCTGCAGTAAGAAACATTTGGAACATTTTAAAAGATAACTACTTAACAACTTAACAACAAGGCCTGGGGAGAAATGGAGGCGTGCACACGTGTGTGTGTGTGTGTGTGTGTGTGTGTGTGTGTGTGTGTGTGTGTGTGTGTATGTGTGCGCGCTCGCAGTTTGACCCAGCCCTCTTACTAATATTCCTCACCTTTCTGTGTGTTTTGTGTTTTGAGACAGGATTTCTCAGGGTAGCCCAGCCGGTCCCGGAACTCACTCTGTAGACCTGGCTGGCCTCACAGAGATCCTCCTGCCTCTGCCCCCTGAGTGCTGGGAATAAAGGCGTGCGCCACCACTACCTAGTATCTTCTTCACCTTTTATTTATTGCAGAGGCTTCCTCTCCTCCCTGGAGAAAATCCCTCGCATCACTTACTCAGTTTCTAAAGCCTTTAATGTGGGTCCTGGAGGAGCCACAGGCGGTCAAGCCCCTTGGCTTCCGGGTAGGTGGAGCTGAGTCGGCGTGGAGCCTGGGAAGGCTCTGGGGGTTCTCCAGAACCCTTCCTCTCTTCCGGTCAGCCACCACAAAGGCAATCCTTTGTGTGTCTGCTCCATCCTTCCCCAGCCCCAGGGGACATCCTGACTGCCGGCTCTGTTGCATCAGGACCAGCCTCTTAACACCTTGCTTTTTTTCCTGTGGCAGAAGGAGATCTTTCCTCCTTGTCAATGTTTGCTTCTTTGAAGGCTAGTAGGGGAAAAAAAAAACATATTATGTTCTCAGGGTCTGGAAGACCCTGGGGGACTTCTGGAGACTCTAACATTGTCTCCTTTGATTGATGTGGAGAGAAAGTCAGGAAGAGACCCGTCTATGTTACCTGTGCTCGATGACCCAGACGTACTGCGGATCAGCACAGCGTGCTCTGCACTTGGAATTATCGGGCATCTCTCCCATGCCTTGTGGGCTCTGCTGCCACTTGGTGCTTCTCTGAAGTTAAGCAGGTTCCGTGAGAAGGGCACAGGCCTGGGAAGGGGATCTCAGAGCTCTAGATGCCGAAGTTGACTCTGTGACTTCAGCATATTGTGTGAATTTCACTATGGAATGGAAAAGGGGTCTTCCCATGGTTCTGCTGCCCCGTCTGGATTTTGGACCACCTGCAGTGGGTGTCATTGGATTGAGACCCGGATAATATTCAGGATGTGTTGCTGTCTTAAAAGTAATGGAATAGGCCGGGCGTGGTGTTGCACGCCTTTAATCCCAGCACTCTGGAGGCGGAGGCAGGCAGATTTCTGAGTTCGAGGCCAGCCTGGTCTACAAAGTGAGTTCCAGGACAGCCAAGGCTACACAGAGAAACCCTGTCTCGAAAAAACCAAAAAGAAAAAAAAATAATGAAATATTCTGCAGCTGTTGACCTTTGGTCTCCTTTCTTGAATTTAAACAAACAAAAACGTTAAAGACTCCAGACTTGTCCTTTGCTAGGAAAGAAACGAGTTTTCTTGTATGTACTCCATGACTTGTCTGTCTTGGGAAGTACAACCTTGGACCAGGGTCTGCACCCTCCATTTGGCAAAATCAGCACTCTGGTCTTTTTCAGTCAGCTTCCAAGTAAATTCTGATCATTTTGGTTGTAGGAGCCTGTCTTAGTTAGGGTTTCTATTGCTGTGAAGAGACACCGTGGCAGCAACTCTTATAAAGAAAAGCATTAGTTGGGGCTGGCTTACAGTTTCAGAGATTTGGTCCATTATCATCGTGGCATGCATGGTGGCAGGCAGGTAGATACATTCCAGATAGGTAGCTGAGAGTTCTACATTCTGATCTGGCAGGCAGCTAGAAGAGAATTCCGTACTGGGCATGGCTTGAGGATCTGAGATCTCAACACCCACCCCACCCCCACTTCCCCACCCTGTGACACACTTCAAGGAGGCTGAACCTACTCCCAACAAGACTAAACCTCTTAATAGTGCCATTCCCTCTGGGCCTATCGGGACTTTTTTTTTTTTTTTTTTTGGTTTTTCTAGACAGGGTTTCTCTGTATAGCCCTGGCTGTCTTGGAACTCACTTTGTAGACCAGGCTGGCCTCGAACTCAGAAATCCACCTGCCTCTGCCTCCCAAGTGCTGGGATTAAAGGCGTGCGCCACCATGCCCAGCTTATCGGGACTTTTTTATTCAAATCACCACAGAACCTCTTGGAGTTTCTGGGTCCCTAAACCCCTTTCCTGGGTACAGAGAAGTTGCTGTCCTTGACCCTGGCTGGCTGGGCAATCTATAGTTCCCAAAGTCCTTCAGCACTTCTGAGTTCCTGTGGAAGGACACAGATGACTTCAGAGGGTCACCTGCAAGCGAGTAGTAAGAGGAGTATGTATCTGGAAAGTTTCTGTCATCTTCTGTTAGCGGTCCAAGGCTCAGCTCCAGAAGGTGGAGTCAGGCAGGGACAAGTTTCTTCTAGAGAAGAATGGGGTTGGGCAGCAACGGACAATACCAGTGAAGCCATAGCTCACTCATAGGGGTTGACTATTTCTATGTGTTGTGGGGTCCCCACCAGAGAAGACTGCTAGAACAGAAGTTTAAGCCAATAGAAAGCCTTAATTAGCTGCCTGACAAGTATACTGTGTGTTCAGGGTCCCAGTGTAGCTCTGAGTCTTTTCTTGGTGAGTTTTTAAGCACAAAAACCATATTCTGATTTGACATACTTCAGTTAACAAGAACAGTCAGAGGGAGAGCTATAGAAGCCAAAAGCAAGGTTAGCACATTTAGAGACTTTCTCAGAACTATGGACTTTGACGGATTAGGTCTTTGTTTTCATTTTGTCAGGTGGTGCTGTCAAAGTGCTGAGTTTTACAGCCTGAATGGTACTTCCATCATGGAGTCAGTTGTGCTGAGGTCTGGGGCCCTGTTAACTAACCCAGCCCTCTTTCCTTTACTGTCTTCCCTGGGTATAGCTTGCGATGCATTCTTAGCCTAACCAGAATTCCACACGCTACCTGTCACCATAGGCCTGACGATCCCTACCATTTTGGCCAGTCGTCGTACCTTCTTTTATCGCTACACATTCCCCCTACTGTTCCTGTATCTTCCCATTTGACAGCAGGCCAAGTGACAAATGAAAGCCAGTGGATGCAGGCCGTTGTCCCCTTGGCTTACCACGTGACTTTGGGAGCCAGGGCAACATAGCTGTTACTTTATTTCCTGGACCCCAGTTGGGTGTCTACTGCATGCACCAGCTGAGTACTAGAGATGCTATGTGAACAGGAAGGACAGGGCTCTGCACCTGTAGGGTTTACACTCAAGGGAAGGAAGAGCATCATACGTTTCTGACGTTACCATTCTATGCAATGGAGTTACCAGAAAAGAAAGACCTCCAAAAAAAAAAAAAAAAAAAAAAAAAAAAAGACCTCCTAATGTTAAGTGTGTGATTTCATGTTAGACTTCTTCCATAGCTATTTTGGTACATTGTGGCCACTGGCCTGCCCTGGTCAGACAGGCCTAGATTTAGTCCATAAGCCAATCAGAGGGACGAGTGATAAAAATGTTGGGTCAAGTAAGAGTGGGAGATGATTTCATTCCTGGGCATTGGGGAGATGTTTTGGGGTATGGTGGTCCCTGGGTAATCCTCAAATAACATCTCATGGTGATGGTGGATATGTGTGGCTAGTATTTTTTTCTGGTATAAGGTTTAGGTCTCTCTTTTCAGATTTCTCTCTGGGATCATGAGGCAAGGTAAGTCAGCTTCCTAGAAGAAAATATAGCTCTATGAGGCCCATCCTGGTTATTTCTGGGGGGTGCACTCGAGGAACAGGACCTGAGTCTTGCTCATGGCAAAGCAGCAGGGCTGAGGCTAACCACTGGAAATTGGCACAAAGTTATCGCCATGCAGAGCAAGACAGTCAGTGGGTAAAAGCACTTGCCAGCAAGTCTGATGATCTGAGTTCAATTCCTGGTGTGCCCAGGACCTACGTAGTGGAGGGAGAGAACGGGCTCCCAAAAGTTGTCTTCTGTTCACACATGCACTGTAGTATACATATCTGACCATCACACACACACACACACACACACACACAGAGAAAAAGAGAGAGAGAGAGGGAGTGGGAGAAGGAGAGGGGGAGAGAGAGAGGGAGGGGAGGAGGGAAGGAGGGAGAGGGAGAGGGAGGGAAGGAGAAACATACAGTTTTGGACTGACAGTGAGTTGTGTCTTAGGCAAAGGTAAACAGCAGTTCCTTTCCTCCTTTGCCAAAGAGCAGGAAGTGGTAAATTTGAATGTACAAACACAGGATGAAAAAACTCTAGAGGCACCAAGTAGAACTTCGCCTTCTTGTCTTTTCAAATCTGAAAAACCAAGATTGGGGATTACATGCTGCAACCCTTCCTGGCCAAGTGGTTCTCAAAACACCCACTCCTGTCTCCTCTTTCCTGATGGAAAGGGAAGTGGCGTGAGCCTGTCATCTGGTGATCAGCAGATCTGCCAGAGAGTCCAGTGAGCATGCAGCCAGCAGTGATTTATGCTCTTGTGAAAGAGGAGACCTACCTTACTTCAGCTCTTACTTCAGAACTGGACCCACCCCACCCTCTGCAGAATTCACCACAAGAACAATGTTGGGGAACAGCCAGCTGTTAAAAGCAAGGAAGTGTCTAACAGGAGGCTTCAGAGTTGGGGATGATCTAAAGCAGGCCTAAGTACAAGGCTTGGGTCAAAAAATAAAAAGCTCTTGGTCAGTATTACATCCATCCCGAGGAGAAAGAGTTAATTAGGCTCACAGTTCCAGGTCGTAGCACATCACTGCAGGAGCACATCACATCCAAGAGCAGAGAGGAAGCAAATGCATGCATGCCTAGTGCTCAGCTGGCCTTCGCTGCTTTATGCAGTCCAAGGCCCAGCACTTGGTAATGATACTAGCTGCAGTGGGCTGGGTCTTCTTACCTCAATTAAGGCAGTCAAGACAATCCTTCCCAGACATGACTAGCTCAACCTGATCTAGACAATCCCTCAGAGACTTTTTCCCCACCCAGGTGGTCCTAGGCTATGGAAAGTTGACAACCTTATACAACTTCTTTAATTTTTCACTTATTTAACATATGTTTAGCGAGGAGGGGGCCACACAAGGAAATTATAGTCAAGGTCCTTGTCTTCAACCTGCTGACAAAGAGGCTAAAGGAAACTGTTTCATAAGAAAAGGATCCACATTGGTACCTAATGCTAGAAAAGATGAGGCAGGAGGATCATGAGTTTGAAGCAAGCCTAGGCTACATATTTAATGGACTTGGGAGGTTGCACCCCTGAGACTCACGGGCCTGACAGCTTAGCCGTCTCACAGGAGCTCAAGGTCAAGGACAGACCCAGTCTTAAAACAACAACCTGCTGGGCATGGTGACACACACCTTTAGGCAAATCTGTGAGTTCGAGGCCAGCAAGTGAGTTCCAGGTTAGCCAGAGTTACATGGTGAGGCCCTGTCTGAACAACAAAAATAAAATCCCCCAAAACTAAGGAAGTCTGGTAGGACAGTTCAGTGAGAGTGGGTAAAGACACTTGTCTGAGTTTGATCCTCTGGACCCAAATTATGGAAAGAGAATTAACTCTCACAAGTTGTCTTCTGAACTCATGTGTACAGATACATAGAGACAGACAGACAGACAGACAGACAGACACACACACACACACACACACACACACTACCACAGGGTGTCACTATGTGGTAAACAAAGACAAATATAGCTGGAAATGATTCTTGCCATTCCTTCAGTAGCTGTAACTGCAGATGAGCCTGTCAGCCAAAACCATGTCAGGTTTCAGGGCATCATTGTTCTGTGGCATTTGCCTCTCCCATCAAGGGCTTTGGAGATAAATGGCCTGGCCATGGGTTTGAATCTGAGCCATTAGAAGCTGAGCAGCAAGTTCCAAAGGTTTTCTCATCTGTAAAAATCTAGCAGTGATGTTACTGAATTGACAGGTTTGTTATGAGGGCTTATATAAGATAGCATGTAGTCCAGCACACAGTGGGTGCTTAGCGCATATTAGGTTTCTTTTCTCTTGATTGGTGTTTTGGATCTTCTCAGTCTTTACTGAGACACTATCATAGCCCAGACTAGCCTGGAATTCACTATGTTGTTCCAATCAGCCTCTAACTCACCATCATCCTCCCTCAGTTCTCCAGTGCTAAGACACAGGTACATGCCACCACGCCCAGCACTTCTTCCATGTTTGAATGACAGTCCTTCCCTGTAGCACTTAGCTTGATAAGTAAGAAGACCTAGGCTGGAAGTCCACCCTCAGTACTTATTGTTAGGGGGACCCTGAGCAAGCTACAACAGCAAAGGCTAGTTTCCTCAACCAGCTTTGGAATGGAGATTAATTCAGCACCTGCCATAGTTGCCATGGCTCACCATCATCATTGTCTTCCAAGGGACTCAATGATTCTAGGCAGCCCTTGATCCAACCTTGAGCATGAATAGCTAAGTCATTTCCCTACAAAGGAATTCAGCACTATCTAGGAATAAGGAAGGTTTCCGATTGAGGAGGAACCAGACTAGATACTTAGAACTATAGCTAACTGAGTTACACCCAGATACAAGTATTTACAATTGTCTAAGGGGAAGGTGGACTATACAATAGTCTACAATAGGAACTAGGACTTCTAAAATTAAGTGGACCTTAGGTGGAGCTGGTTTTGATCCCAGTTGTTTAACATTGAATCTTATCCCAGTTGGTTCCTGCCAGTCCTTTCTGTGTCTGAATTCCTTTGTTTTAAGAATCTAGTAACATCTAGTAACCTCTTTGTATCCTGCCACTGTGTCACCTAACTTTCCTATGTATAAAGTCTGATGCTCAATTTGACACATTATATTCAGATTCTACACAACCTCTCGTGTGGTCTTTGCCCACTTCGCTCCAGAGAACTCGACCCACGCAGACTAAGGGACCCAGAGGGTCTGTAGCAGAGCTATTCTCATTTCCACAGCTGTTTCCCCCAACATTTCCCAAACCTAGTGGTTCTCACAACCTTCCTCATGCTGCAACCCTTTAATACAGTTCCTCATGTTGTGGTGACCCCCAACTACAAATTATTTTGCTGCTACTTCATAACTGTAATTTTTCTACTGTTATGAACTGTAATGTAAATATTACAGAGGCATTTTAATCCAGCAACATGGCTGCTCTGGCAAGGGTTCACATCCAAAGAACTTCTAAGTCTGTTTGATCTGGCTAGAAACAACAAAGGTAAAGTTAATTTGTAGAAGGAAGCAGCCATATTTGAAAGTGACGTCTAATTGAGGGGCCGACAAAGTGATGAATCAGAGAAAGATTTGACAGAATGAGTCAGAGATAGGATATGACCAACTCTCATGAGAACAGCACAAGAAAGAGAGGCTAAGAGCAGCTTAGAGCAAGTCAGGATGGAGGGTGGTTCAGTTGAGTTCAGTCAATGCAGTGGAGTTCAGTGGAGTTCAAATTCCTGAGGTCAAGGCAGTCAACACAGTTCAGTTCGTGGAATTCAGAGGTAGTTTTTCCAAGCCGAGCAATTCAGTGGGGAGCTGAGAGAAGCCAGTATGAACCAGTCAACTCTGGAGAGGAGTTTTGAACCACAACAGCTGAGTTCAGAGAGAACTAGAAAGGGTGAGTTTACTAGCAGTAAGTCTCTGAGATGACAATTACATCTGGCAAATAAAAGTTACTTTTACGAATATCTAATATGCAGAATGTCTGATATGTGATTCCTGTGAAATGGGTCGTGACCCCACAGGTTGAGAACCACTTCCCTAAGTTCTTGCCCTCCTTCTCAAGGACCCAGTAACCCCGAGAATGACACAGCAGTGTAACCACTCATCATAATGCCAGCTCTGAGGACAAACCTGGTGACTTGGTGGAACTCTAAGGAAGTCTGGATCTAATCAGCCTGCTGTGGCCTTGTTTCCTCTGTTCTCCCACAATAAAGCTCCACCTTCAGATCCACAAACTCCTTTCATGAGTGATTTCCCATAAATCAATGGGGTCATTTTTGTTCACAAAAGCCTGCTACTTCCTTAATCCCAAATGGCCTTTTCAAAAGAAGCCAAGGACCTGGATTTGGGGATTTCAGATGTAGTCATCTGACTAGGCTTTGCATGTGTGATCGTTATGGTACCCCAGGGCTTATCCCTCAGAGCTGCCTGGCACTCTTGGGTGGCTGGGAGCACATTCTCGGGATTCATGTTGCTCCAGCCCTGTGCTCTGAGTTCTTCAGTGAGTCAATGTCCCAGCAGCCATTCCAGTCTAATGTGTTTATAAAAAGATAAAGAGAGGAGGAATATGTTCTATGGCGGTGTGGTGAGGTGGTGGGGAAGGGGGTGCCTTGGTGGGCCCATGTTGAGGCATCCCTTCCCCCTGAGGAACCAGCCACATTCTGGTATAGTATAGAATAGAGTGTATTCAGGGCATGAGGAGGGGAGTTAAGAGGGTAGTAGAGGCAGAGAGAGAGAGAGAGAGAGAGAGAGAGAGAGAGAGAGAGAGAGAGAGAGAGGGAAAGTAGAGAAGTAGAGGCCGGCCATGAGCACATGGAGAAAGAGGAGGGAAGGGGAAGGGGAGGGAGAAAGGGAATCAGAGAAAAAGCAAGAGAACAAGAGGGCAAGAGAGAGAGGAGGTGGGCAAGCAGCCCCTTTTATAGTGGATCAGGCCTACCTGGCTGTGTTGTCAGGTAACTGAGGGGCAGAGCATGCCTGGTTGTTGCCAGGTAACTGTGGGGTGGAACATACCTGGATGTTGCCAGGTAACCATGGGACAGAGCTTAGACAAAATGCTAACACAGTCTTCCCAGTCTGTTCCAGGACCTCATGCTATATCCCTTCCAGAGGTCCAAAAATGACTTCTGTTGCGTTGTTTGGGCTCCTGGAGGCTCCATTATGTTCCACTTGCCCAGGTCAGTTACTCAACAGCAGGTTTAAGTGTTTACACATTACTAGGCAAGGAGACTGCAAAGGTTTTAATTTTAGTTTACCTTTATTTCTTTGTGTGTTTGTGGGAGTAGGGTGGGGTGGTAGTGGTGCACATAAGTGTGTGTAATAGTCACAACCTTCCTATCTTTTACCATAGGGCTGAGGGGTTAAATTCGGGTTACTAAGCTTAGCAGTGAGTGCCTTTACCAGCTGAATTGTCTCGCCAGCCCTCATATTAATAGCTCCAGGATTCTCTATTGGTTTAGGCTTGCATATGACCATCTTTGTGGTGTTCCAGCATGCACAACTCTATGAGAAGAAGCAGAATGTGGAAATCATCTTCAAGTAGTTGCTCGCGGTGACTTGATCTTTGGTGGCACTCCAGTGGTGGTCACTCTGCTTGCCAGAGAGACCAGGGCCTAACCTCTTCACCCCAGGAGTATGTAGTATAAGTTTTGTATGGAATGGGAAGTAAACATACTGTATTTGAGCCCATTTAAAAGTTTGTACATGTAGTCATTTTTCTTAAGCTTATTTATACAGTTCAACTTTCCCTAAAGACCTGTCCAGTCTGTGAGCTTAGTTTCAGATTAATCTTTAGATTGTAAGACCATTGCTAACGTACATAGAACTACCTAGTTATACACATTTACTGGGTCATCTCATTGCGGGAAATGTTCTTGGGAGAGGAGCGTCATACCGCTGTATAAGAAGGCAAGAGAGATGCTCAGTGGTTAAAAGCATTTGTTGGTCTTCCAGATGACCCGAGTTCACCCTCATGGTACCTCACAACTTCCTAGAACTCCAGTTCTATGATATTTGATGACCTGTGTAGGCTCCTGCACACACGTGGGACACACATAAAAAAATAAATCTAAAGTTAAGATCGATCATATGGGCTTTAAACAATCTGATGTTTGGAAGTCTTGAATCTCATTTTTGTTGTTGTTGTTGTTGTTGTTGAGCTCTGATTTTTGATAGAAAAATAACCATGCTTTTTATATTTGCTTCACATGCATGCCCCCCCACCCCATGTGTTCATGCACATAAGTGGCATTGTGCATACTATGCAGTGTGATGAGGTGTGTGGTGTGTGCTGAGGTAGAAAGTGAGAGGGGTGAAGGTTTGGACGAAAATCCAGCACAGCGAGGCCTGAGATATAAAATATATCTGCTCATGGAGCAGAGCAAACCCAGATCAGATCATAGGAGGCCAGACTTGAGGGCAGCTGCCAGAGTTTAGCGGCTTTCCTGTAGAAAGAGGTACTGACCCCGTGAAGGGACACCTTTGACTCAGCAACAGAGAGCTAGTTCCTGGGAACTCTGAAGTTCAGAGGAATGCAGTTGGCTCAACCTAGAGCCTGGGTCTTGGAAAAGAATGAGCCCTCGGGAGCCCAGACCTGGGGCTTACAGAGAGATTATCTTTCTCAGAATAGCCTGGGATGCCTGGGAGGTGAGTGGCCAAAGGAGATATGACTTTGGATCTTTAAGACTGTGTTGAGGGTCTTGTTTCTTTTCTGTGTAGCCCAGGTTGACCTGGAACTCACTCTATAGATCAGGCTGGCCTGGAACTCACAGAGATCTGCCTACCTTCATCTCCCAAGTGCTGGGATTAAAGGCCTATGTCACTAGTACCTAGTGAGGTTCTTGTTTCTTGGTGGAGAAGAACCAAATTCACCTTGCCAACATTATGTGTCAGGAAGATGAAATGCCCGGGACCTTAACTAAATGCTTAGATAGGGACCAATGATTCTTTCCGTGTTCCATGTGTACCCAAACTCTTCTTATTGTGTAGATATAAAGTTCCCTGATAGTGTGTGTGTGAGTGTGTGTTTGAGAGTGAAAGTGTGCGCGCGTGCGCGTGTGTGTGTGTGTGTGTGTGTGTGTGTGTGTGTGTGTGTGTGTGTGAAAAACCTGGGGTCTCCTTACAGTCTGGTCAACATTCTAACCCCAGGACCAGCCAAGACTAAGGAGGGTAGCATTGTACTAGGGTTCTGATTGAATTGTGATTCACACAATGATTTGCTGGTGGCAGACGAGAACAGATTATTTGGATGGTGATGAAACAGTGGTTTCGTGGACCTCAGAGATGACACAGCATATGATGCCTTTTTATAATAAGTTAGATGTGTGGACTTGATGGGAGGTAAAAAGAGCAGAGTGAGCACAGGACACACCTAGACCAAGTTCTTAGCACAAAGGAGAGTATTTTCCCCAGAGGGACAAAGTTCAGGGAATAAGAGACAAAGATAGGAGACAGAGGACAAGGGAGAAGAGAAAAGGGGGCAAAGGAGAGTGGGGGAAGGGCTATTCGCCTCAGAGGGAGAAAGGATAGAGAGGAGGCAGATGTGGCCCGTAGGTGAATGGCAGTTTATAAAGGTTAAAACGGAAACCCTGAGTTAGGATAGATGACTTGCTTTGTTTTGGTTGGGTGTGTTCATTAGGTGAGCCAAGGGGGGCTTTTGATTGTTGGGCTTCAATACTTTGATAGCTGGACCTTTGTGGTCAATCTCAGAAGGAGGAAGTAACCAAATAAGAAGTCAGACCTTGGGGGCTGCCTTTAGGAATGGAATATGATGGTTTTCAGCAAGGGAAAGAAGGGTTAATGGCAAAACTTGTTGGCCCTGTTAGCCATGCGCTGGCCTCTGTTCACCATGCTCAGGCCTACTAGATGGGATCAGGCCCTGCTTACATGAGGCAAGCGCTCTACCACTGGGCCCCAGCGCTGGAGTGCCAGTCTTGCTCCACATGCAGCTTGATGCTTTCCTGACTTTATTTTTACTCATTTAATGTTTGAACAAAGTGGATAAGTGACAGGGACACACAGTGTGACAGGTCCTTTTCCAGCTACTCAAAGACTTCAGGCTGCACAGACGTGTATTTAACTATGCCCCAGAAGTAGCCCTGACTACTGGCATTACTAAAGTCAATGTTACCAAACATCCTTGACAATTATTATTACTAAAGCATAGTGATATCTTTCTTGAAGTTCCAGAAAGAACAGGAGAAAACTGGGAAATGAAAGTTGAGTCTTCCAGGCTGCCTCTCTAGCCTTTGATCTGTCACATTTTTTTTTTTTTAATTTCCTTTGGGAATAAAGTATAAGCAGTGTGCTCAATACCCTGGATTCAGAGCTGTGTGTTGAAACCCCGACCAGCTCTGTAGTAGCCTTTAGTCACATGGCCTGAGGCAGCTTTTGTGACATTTTTACCTCTCAGGGTCATTAGCTGTGAAACACTGGAAGAATTTAATCATGGTCATATGCAAGCCATTTTTCAGAATGTTCATAGATAATGTTGGGTGGTTGTGGCCCACCTTTAATCCCATCATTCAGGAGATGGATCTCTGAGTTGGAGGCTACCCTGCTCTGCAGGGTTCAGGACAGCTAGAGTTACACAGAGAAACTCTGCCTTGAAGAACCAAAACAAACAATAAATGATAGATCCTGTTTGGGGGGCTGCTGTAAGGGCTAAGGAAAGCTTTGTACATTTTGCTATGATTAGTATCCGGTATGTGCCACACTTGAGACGTGCCCTGTCAGGGACCTTAGTTTGGCTAGAGAGGCACATTTGAAGTAACTATACAAATATAAAGTGACTCCCACAAGGATCTGACCCTGCTCTACGAGACTACTTCCTTGAGAACTCAAGATGTTAACACAGACCTAGAGAATGTTTGCATTGAAACACTCTAGTCTGGACAGAGAAGCTGATGCTCAAAGTCCTTCTCAAAGACAGAAAGGGGCCAGCATGACAGTGTCCTGGGCAAATTCCAATTTCTAGGGGTTCTAATCTATTAGGGAATGGAGACACATAAGTATCTCTTTAGAATATTGCCACTCCTGACAGATAGTTAATTTGCTGTGGATACTGTGTGTTTTGTTGTAAGAGGCTGGAACTCAATGAGCACACCTGTTACCATATAGCTTTGTGTAGACCAGGGTTTCCACCAATTTTGTCTGTCTGTCTGTCTATCTGCCCATCCATCTATTCATCCATCTGTTCATGCATTTCCTCATGACTGAACACTGAGTGACCCTTGATCTTAAGAAGTGGGAAGATAAAGCCATTAAAACCCAAAGAGGCAGCCCCTTATAGATCTTCTTATGTTTGACTTTCTGCACTGGGCAGGAAAGTACCTCCAAAGCTACTTGCTCCTGCAGAAGGGTTGCAGCAAGATCGCATGATGCTCTGTCACCCTGACTGAGGGTCTACATCCTATTGGCTAGAGGAGCCCTAGTGCAGGTTGAACACCACTAGCTCTGGCTCAAAATATGGATGGAGTAGCCAGAGCCCACAGTATCAGACACGGTGTGTCATTCCAGCCAAGATGGCTAAGGATCATATTGACCGTTCCCAGGTCCCCCACATTGTCATCTTCATGTTAGAAATGAAAGAGTATTGGGTGACTGTCCCAACTCTTCTCTGAATAAATCCTCCCTGACTCTTGTAAATGGAGCCTTCTAAGATACGCCTTAACCTCTGGATCTCTAAGAGGCCAAATAGAACCTGGGGGAGGGTATGATAGAAGTCCCTGTCTGTGGCTGGCTTCTACGGAAAGTGCTGGAAGTGAGCATTAACTTCCTCTGAGAATCTGATATATGTGTGTGTGTGTGTGTGTGTGTGTGTGTGTATATATACACATATACATATGTATACATGTATATATAAGATATATAGATAAAAGTGTCGCAATAGTACCTATTACTTACAATTAATATATGCTAGTAAATACAAAATTGATGAATTAATTACCCTTGCTTCAGCTCTAACAAATCCTTGAGACTTAGTGGCTCATGATGGTCCAGGGCCCTTCTCAAGGCATTGATGTTGTACTACTGGAAGAAGCTTTAATCTGAAAACTGATAGATATGTTTTCTTACCTCCACTCAAGCAGAACTCTGGGCAGCTCTGGGCCAGTTCCTTAGCCTCCAGAGCTGAAAGACACATAGCCTGGGCCTCTAATAACCCTCTAATAGAGGGTTTCAAAACACTTTCCAGCTGTAACGTTCCATCACTGCATCCTATCACGTGCTATCTGTGTTATTTGTTGTATTTTTCTTTCACG
>LR749623.1:2440524-2545524 GCA_902729485.2 Mus minutoides | reverse complement strand
TTGCTGTCTATAGAGGTAAAGTTCACAGCCATCCCTGCATCTGCTAGCAGCAGGGAAACACTTAGAAACACCTGCACCTAGATTGGGCTTTAAGCTGTTTGTCTAGAACAGCGCCTGAGAGCGACCACCTTGGAGATCCATGGTCTAGCTGAAGAACATCTCCTAAATACAATAATCATAAATCTGTTCTAGAAGGAATGTTAGAAAAGAATCCCATTTTCTCGACTCTGTGTGCTCTTCAGAAGCAAAAACAAGCATCAACTTGAATGCCTCTTTCTGGGCACTTGCTCTGTTTTTCCTTCACATGGCCCTTCATTTTCTCATAAGTCCAATGTTCCTTTCCTCAGAAACATTAATCTATTCCCTGCTAGGCACTGAGGAGCAGGGCCAGGTTGTTTTCCTAATCACATAAAGCATTCAAACACAAACGTCTTTAATACTCTGTTCCATTAACCTACAGGCAACCTCTATATTTTTAATATAATATTTTATTAATTCTTTGAGAATTTCATATAATGAATTTTAATCATAGTCACCCACCTCCTCCTCCCTAACTACTTCAGAGTCCATTCCCACCTCCACACTCCTTACCAACAGAGGAAAGAAAACTGACTCTCCATCCCCCAGAAGCCCACAGCTTCCAATAACTCCTCAGTTAGTACTCGATTCCCTGACCTCCGCAATACCTCCATACTAGAAAGTTGATTAGCTTACTATTATACAGGCCTTGTGCAGGCAACCATGTTCTGGCTTGCTCAATGATGGTTTGATGATACTTAACCATTTCCCTACAAACTGTTATGAAAACCTCTAAATTTCTATGTTTCTCTTTCCTCTCTCTTCCTCTTCTGCCTTTCTTCTCTAACCTCTTCCCTACTCTCTACCCCTACAATTTCTTCACTTTCCTTTCCAATTTGCAGAGATGAGGTTGAACCCAGACTTGGTACTGTAGATCCCCCACCCAGGCCCAAGTTCATATTCCCACACCAGCCAAGGTACATTTGGAAGGACAAACTCATTCAAGAGAAGCTCAGTATTCTAAATATTCAAAAATAAGGGAGAATGTATCAGAGAAAGAGTGATTCTTTCTTTCTTTCTTTCTTTCTTTCTTTCTTTCTTTCTTTCTTTCTTTCTTTCTTTTTTGAATCAATAGCAGTGCTTTCACTTTTCTTATGAAATGAGTGATAGTTTTGGTTTGGTTTAAAAGAGTCGTCAAGCCTTGCAGACAGACATCATTGCAATGTAAATCAACAGCGAATGAACACAGTTTCACAGCAAACGACAATTGTTTTTCTCGTCAAGCTCCTAAAATACATTTACAAAAGGGATGATGTGCCATTGCTTCCTAACTAGTCTCACCAACGCTCCTGATCTTCATAGTTGATTATCCAGCTTCAGAAACTGGTTGATGTCTATAAAGATACAATGAGCTCTGTGGAAGATGTATAGGTAATGAAAACCCGTACAAGATACCAATGTGACCAGGAGCAAAGGCTCTCACTCCAAGAGTCAGAGACACTGACCTACAGCAGGGCCAGACAGAGACATGGAAGCAGATGTGTCCAATAAAGCAGATGTATCCAATCTGGCCAGGACCTCTGAGAGCCTCTGGCTCATCTCTCTAGTTGGACTGTCTGTACAACTGTCTGGTGCTCGTACATCTTTTGGTTGAACTTATCTTTGGGTCCATAGCACCAATTCCAAGTTCTTATATAGAATAAGTTGTAGATGTCATGATGACCAGAAGGCCTCCATGAACTTGAAAGTTAGCTAAAAAGAAACTCAGTTCTGAAGACATGGTTCTTAAATCAAGTTTCAACACCATAGATAGAACTTGGATCATAAAGAACTTGCTACATTTTCAAACATACATTCACAGTAATTAATTCAATCTGACCTCATAATGACTCTAGGAGGGAGAGCCATCAAGGTGAAGAAAGCTGGCCATGTAACTCACTCCTGTGGCTTTCTGTGATGGGCCTCTGTTCTACACCTCAGCCTCCAGAAGCAGGGTGTCTTGGGCTGTATCTCTCTGTCCCTGTTGTGGTGAGGGATGGCCACCCTGTTCCACATGAGTCACCCCTGAGCACCTTTTCTTCTCAGATTATCTCAGAATATGAACCTTGAATCTCAGACCAGGGTCAGAGCTCAGATCTGCCACATGACCCAGCCTTAGGAAAGATATCTCACTCTTCTTTCTGCATTAAGGTAGCTCCAGGACACTAGTTGTCATGGTGATCAGGTTGCATTTCACTATAGTGTACCAACACAATTTATTTATTGTGGTTTTTCAAGACAGAGTTACTTTGTATAGCCCTAGCTGTCCTGGAACTCACTTTGTAGACCAGGCCGGCCTCGAACTCAGAAATCCGCTTGCCTCTGCCATCTGAGTGCTGGGATGCGTGCCACCATGCCTGGCTTTTTTTTTTTTTTCTTGTGCAACACAATTCTTAAACATGGTGTTCACTATCATTCAAGTGCTCTCCGTCCAGAATTTGGAAACCCATTTTGGGGTGGCATTTAGAGCTGTGACAGGATTCTGAATGTGACTCAGGTTTAAGCAGTGTCTCCTCCTGAACAGGCACTGTTGTGTTTTAAGAATGCATGAGAAAGAACAGGAATGCTCACATGGGTGATTGGGAAACAGGACCAGACACATAGCAATTAAATCAAACCCAACAACAGCTCACAGAAGAAAATTTCTCACAGACTCGCTGGCCTTCTCCACAGTGGCAGCGTTCCTTCCTTCCAGGCTGTCTCATGGAGCCTTGTGCTTGCCTCTGCTTTGTGCATGTCTAGGAATTTCCCATTCTATCATGATGTTTTCTCATTGAAACAGATGCTTTCATCTGGAACTAGTAGCTAGGGAGTCTCCAGTGTAAATTATCTCAGCTAATATTGTTCCAAACATCACTGAAACGGCCACCCAACCTGTGCTTCAGTCTAGATTTGAGCCACTCCTTGCCAATTTCACTTAGCTTAAATTGCTACTATGAATTAAAGTATATTGATTTTCATTCACAGAAGAATAATTAGTTCTAAAACTTGATGGGCTTACATTACCAACCAGCCTGGCTGCTCACAGAGCAGACCAATTATGTTTGAATGCAAGACGTTGAGGCAAGATCTTCATTTTATTTTAAAAGTCAGTCATCTCATTGAGTAGATGGAAGATTCCATTGTAGTATCCATTTTACCAGGAAGCTGACTTGGTTGGTTTACCTTTGCAGGAGACTAATATTCACAGACTGGTGATAGCTTTCTGATGATGGTGGTGGTGGTGGTGATGGTGATGATGATGATGATGATGATGATAATGATGGATGACTGGAGGGAATAGGTACTTACTTGCTCACTGCATCTGAGTGAGATGTTGAACATTGAACCCTAGTTACCACTCCACAAGGTGCTTTTCAGTTGCAGACATGTGAAGAACAGAACTCATTATTCCCTTTGGCTAGTTTTGCCTTGTGCCCATGTGCATGTCCTGGCATATCACAGAATGCAGGGTGTCATATGTCATCCACTACTGGAAAGATGGGATAAGCTAGGCTGAATAGGAAATCAAGCTCAAGATTTGGTCTGGGTGTTTCCTTTTCACTTTATGTCACCCAGCTCTTGTATATGTTGGGTGTATTTCCTAAGGGAACATCGTAGGAGATGGGCAGGATGTCAGCAGCTCCAATGTTCACAGCTCATACTTCCTCCTTCCATAAACTGCCCCCACACAACCAACACCTTTGAGCTCTGAAGGCAGGTCTGTGATCAATCTCCAGAGCTGGCTACATTCAGATAAGGATTTGGACTTTCCTTAGGGCCTAATCTATTCCATATTTGTTGGGATTTGGGTAAAGATGGAGGAGATTACTGGGGATAGGAAGCCAACCATGGAACAAAGGCCTGAGGGAAGGACTCAGCTAAAGGGGAGCTGGTGTTTTGGAGTTGAGTTGGGGGGAAATGCTGGATGTCAGCAGGGCAGGGTGTCACAGGGCAGCAGGTGTCAGGAGCGGGGGATTCTGGAGACCTGTTGCTGCTTACTATGATGTGAGCAAAGTCACATAGGCACCTTCTTTCTTTTGCTCCCCTTCTCTCTTCTTTCCTCAGTCTCCCAGGGCTAAGGCTACTAGGATTCTTTATTAGTTTATCTTTAATACCACTTTAGTGTCCACTTACATGTATATAGAAATAGTCACAAAGGTGATTCTCCTGGTTTTTCTATCTCTTCTAATGTAAGAAACATGTGTCTTCCAGTCAGAATGGCTAAGATCAAAAATTCATGTGACAGCAGATGCTGGCGAGGATGTGGAGAAAGAGGAACACTCCTCCATTGTTGGTGGGATTGCAAGCTTGTACAACCACTCTGGAAATCAGTTTGGCAGTTAATCAGAAAACTGGACATAGTACTACCAGAAGATCCAGCAATACATCTTCTGGGCATATATCCAGAAGGTGTTCCAACTGGTAATAAGAACACATGCTCCACTATGTTCATAGTAGCCCTATTTATAATATCCAGAAGCTGGAAAGAACCCAGATGTCCCTCAACAGAGGGACTGCCCACCCGAGGATCCACCCCATAATCAGCCACCAAACACAGACACTATTGCATACACCAGTAAGATTTTGCTGAAAGGACCCTGATAAAGCTGTCTCGAGAGAGGCTATGCCAGTGCCTGGCAAATACAGACGTGGATGCTCACAGTCAGCTATTGGATGGAACACAGGGTTCCCAATGGAGGATCTAGAGAAGGTACCCAAGGAGCTGAAGCAACCCTATAGGTGGAACAACAATATGAACTAACTAGTACCCCCAGAGCTCGTGTCTCTAGCTGCATATGTAGCAGAAGATGGCCTAGTTGGCCATCATTGGGAAGAGAGGCCCCTTGGTCTGGCAAACTTTATATGCCCCAGTACAGGGGAACACCAGGTCCAAGAAGTGGGAGTAGGTGGGTAGGGGAGCAGGGTGGGGGGAGGCTATAGGGGACTTTCGGGATAGCATTTGAAATGTAAATGAAGAAAATACCTAATAAAAATTAGAAAAAGGAAAAATATAAAGGTTTCACAAATGAAAAAAAAAGTTGTTCTTTAACTAATAAAATATGCAGTTTTTCAAAACTAAAGAAAAAATGTGGGAGGCTGGAAAAAAAAGAAAGAAAGAAACGTGTGTCTTAGGTCAACAGGAGGTGGCAGACATATTTATTCCTAAGGGTTTATTGCCTTTATGTGGAACATCCCAGGTCACACTACATAAATGACTCTGGAGGGGAGAGGAACAGCCCTGGGAAAGATTGAGTTCAAAGGTGACAGCAGATTCCTCCTAACTGAGCAAGGCGGGCACGCGGTCTTTGCTTAGAAACTAAAGTGAGCTAAGGATGGCCATGTCTCTCTCAGGACTGGGTCTCAGCCTGTGGCATTTTAAGGTCAGTTTGTCAATTGTTCCTGCAAATGGATGAAATGTAGAATCAATTTAATTGAAAAAGAAAATCAATAATAGCCTTATGAGATAAATAGGAGCTTGCTACTGAAGAATAGCTTAAAGATAATTTTGGAAACAGTCACGGCAACTTCATTATGAATAAATATTAGCAGTGAACCCGGAGAGCTTGCAGAGATTGCTTTAAGCTCCCCCTTTCTTACTTGTCAGCATAACCGTGCCGCTGTTTTTTTTTTTTTTTTTCACTGATTCATTAAAATAAAGCATAGGAGTTCTCCAGCAACACATCATCACTTGTCAGGAGAATTGATGTTCTATCTTAGAGGAGATAAATTAATGAGCCAGAAGCCAGCTCATTTGCCGTTTAACACTTTAAACAGTGATGTTCAGGCACTTCTTTTAAGTCAGAGCACAGAGGCCCAGGATCACCGACTCATTGCTATTTTGCCTTGATTAAGGGTATGAAGATCAATCCCTGTGGTTGTAAAGAGCTGTCCTCTGTGCCAGTCGCCGACCTGGAAGCATTTTGCTGAATGTCATACATAACTTAAGACAATATACATTTTCTCTGTCCTACATATTTATGTCAATTACTATTATATTTATTAAAATGGCAGTTTTACTTTGTATATCTTATTTCATTTTTAGGCTTTTAATTTTACTGTATTTTGCACATACATCACCCTGTGATATACATGTGACTGGAACTCAGGGACAGGGAGGCAGCTCACCCAAAGGACAGTTTCCCTAAGCCCTCCTCCAACTAATTTTCAAAGCAAAGCGCTGTATAATGCACATTAGAGTCAGAAAGTCAATTAGAGGGTCATAGGAGAAGAGTAAACAGAAGAGAGGGAGATAAAAAGAAAAAGATGGGAAGGGACAGGGAGGGCAAAGGTAAAGAAAGGGGAAGGGGAAAAAGAGGCGATGGGGAGACAGGGACTAACAACGTTCTCAGGCGATCCAAGGACCAACATTAAACAGCACAAGTACCCAATGTACTTACAACACCTGAGCACTTGATGATGTAGTGAAAACATTATACTAAAATAATATGTAGCTACAGTTTCCTCCAGGGGATACGAATAATAACGCACTTTCTAAAATGCGTGGTGGAGTCTATGTTGTAAAATTCAGTCTTCTGTCACATTATGTTTTTCATGGCACCTCATTGTTTCAAAGGAAGGGAAATTGGTGGGTAAACAGGGAAGCGAAGAAAGCCTATGCATGTGTAGAAGTTGTGTTAAACGAGCGTAGCTAATGAGGGGACACATAGATGATGTCTGCCTCTAGATTATGTCTGTTTAAATCAAACTGACTATCTAAATTCACCCAGTTATTTAGTGTACTTAGTAAATGGGAGAGCAAATTCATCCCATTTCTTGCATTGTGTGAAGGCATAGACTTTCCATTTTGCTTCATGATATTATGTGGGTAAAAATTTTAATATATTTCCAGCTGCAAAAGTAACCAAATAAAGTTGTTAGCTGGAATTTTATATATGGGGTAATTTAGAAGCAAGGGAAAGTTGTTATGCTCTAATGCTGTGTAACAAAGGAAACGAACTCTAAGAAGCAGACTACAGTCCTAAGTGTTCATTCCTTACCCACACGCAAGGAGGCAAGCTCTTCCGGGGTTGCACTGTATAGCAGCGACCTGTGACTGTGCTAAGTGCCTCATACTTCCAGGATTTTGTACAAATCAGGGCAAATTCCTCATGCCACCGGCAGAAACAATTGAATGTCTTTGTCACGGTGCTGTTAGAACTGTACACTGGATAATGATGACCCACCCTATGCCCCAGACACAGCATGGCTCTCTCCTTAAACTCCTCTGAACAGTGAACTCTTTCCTGAGTCTCGGCTTGATTTTCTCCCCAGTGGTCTAACACTGAAACAATGGATGACAGGTCCTTCTCCTTCCAGAGTTCCCCCTCCCTCCCTGCTGCCATTGCTCTTGACTGCACTGGATTCACAGAACCCAACGAGGTTTTTCTACTTCACCTCGGTCCCTCATTTTCTGTCACTTGGTATTTTTCCTTATTCCAGTTAGATGGCAAACCCATCGGCAGAGTCAGCAGTCTCTCTTCTTATTAGGCAGAGTCAAGAGAAGTGGCAGCTTCTGATAACTTTGATGAAATTTTCATTTGAAAGTGAAATAATTATCTGGTTACAAATGAGTTACAACACTCCTTTGCCTTGCTTCCACCTACACTGATAAGATCTTGACTAACCCAAGCCATGTGCATGATTGAGTCCTGATGGTTTGCTGAGTCTTAGCTCCTGTTTCTTATTTTTGGCTTTCTCTATTCTGATTGGCTGCACTGTTAGAAGACAGCATGGAGCAGCCCATAAGTAGGCACAGACTTTGGTACGAATGGAGCCACCAAAACACAATGTTGTCTATTCTACACATACTGAGATTTCTGCCTGAAATACAGCTGCTACTTCCATCATATGCACTGTGTTTCCAAACATCAGGTCTTACACTCAGATCTCTCAATAGAATTCAAGATGTGTGTATGCACAAGTGTTCCTGTGTGCATGTACATGTGTGTGCAAGCATGCCTGTGTACACTGTGTATGTACATCAATCTCGAATGTCATCAAGCAAATGTATCCACAATGAAAACAAAACTTCTCCGCTCCTCGTATTAAACATGGAAGACTTTTTAAAAAGTATACATAAAATATTTATCTTTTCTTTGAAACTGAGTACCTTTTGAAGCGAAATATGATAGAAGGAAAAAAGATTCTACAACCTTTGAAAGAAAATTGCTCCTTAAGGTGCTTAGAAAAAAATGATGGGCCTATACTTTTAAAAACAAAATTATGAAAATTGTCTCCATCTCAGAGACAGGCTGAAATTAAGGAGGCTTTGAAACCCCTTCGAACAGTTCTTTTAAAAATTCTTTTATAAGAAAGCACTAATTATTATTTAAAGTAAAACAGCATTACTCAAAATCTTACAAGCACACTGTTTAAAGCGAAACCTCAATCAAGGTGGAAGGATACAGTTCCTTGGCTAAGAAATCACTATGCTGACATTGTCTGAAAATACCTAAAGAATGGAATGAAACTCATGGTAACTCAGGCCTAGAGTTTACCTTTGTGCCCCTGGGAAGAGGGGTCACCTCTAGTCTTACCTAAGATGTCTGAAAATTTAGAATCTTTTTACCCCATTCAACTGAGGATTGTGGGTTAAAATGTTCCCAAACTCGCCACCTGCACCTTCGCCTATGGTGATTATGTTAAGGACGTTGAGGGTTTTTTCATTTTACTTTTGGAACAAACTACAGTACAGGGTTTAATTTTCTGTTGGGAAACATCAGGAGAAATGATAGGAGTTCTCTGCTTGAACACTGAGTTCTGGGTACATTTAGTTGGCACCATGTTTTTATTCATTTTCTGAACTCTAGATGAAAGAAAGTCTTATCTAGTTGATTAAAATTAAACATAACAAGTCTATTGAACTATCAAATTACTGAGGCCATTTGTGCCAGAGTCTGATGAGGACAGAAATGTTTGAAGTACAAAGGGTGATAATCTTGGTAACTAAGAGTTGGTGTGGATTGTCGAGAATCCTCCCCCTTCTGAGAGTGCTACTTGCTGTCTCTTGGTTCCTAGAGAAGTAGTGATGCATATGTCAAATTTCTACTATGTAGAGATTTGATTATAGATTTAATAGCTAAAAGGACTTTTGCTATTCTTTTGGCTCCAGAACAAGATGGACAAAACTCTGGCCGCACAAACATTTGAAGCTTTATATATATATATATATATATATATATATATATATATATATATATATATATAATTTTCAAAGTTACTAATTGACAATGTCCAGTAACACTTGCTTAGTCTTGACTGGCTGACAGAGAGCAGCTGCTCTAGAATGCAGCTTACAGAAAGGCTCAGTCTTAAGTGCTTCAAGGGGCCCCTCACTACTGCCATTGACACAAATAGCTCCCTTGTTCTGGCTTTCACCCTGGGCATCAGAACTTGCACAAACTCACCTACAGGTCCCAGTCCCAGTCTAACTAGGTGAATTTGTATGGAGAAATACCTTGTTTCCTAAGAACAGTACTAAAATACCCGCAGACAGAGCACTGCACCTTGCAGGGCATTGGAGGACTTGTGGGAGGGAGCAGTGAGTGAGAAGCCCTTGCTTTATTTTTCCAGGAAAGTTAAATATATCTCAGTACCTAAGGATAAAGTACATATAAAATGCTACCCCACATTTTTAGAAAACAGTAATTAGGGAATAGGATTTTTGCTAAGGAAATCGAGGTAAACTTAACAAGCTCGTGTTATTCTGCTGGAACTGTGGAAGTCCAGACGTGTGCTTACATGGAGTGTATTTACGCTTTCCCAGTTGTATCATTTGTGCCATGAATTGATAAAGAATGCATGATCTGTGACCCCTAGACGCAAGAGAGCGAAGTAGAATGCACATGGTAACATCCTGCAGCTTCCCTGAGTCACGAAGCAGACACAAAGGAGACAGCCAAGCTTTGCTGCTAAAACTTCATTTAGCGAAAAGAAAGCGTGTACATTGTCGTGTAACAGATTAAGCTGAATGCTGCTGCTCTGACCCATAAAACAGACAAGTATTGAAGTACACACACACACACACACACACACACACACACAAACCACGTTCAGTTTCACATCTATAAACACATTCAACACAGCGTGAGAAGTGTTGGCTTGGATAAAAAGAAACTGGAATTCTCAGAGTGTTTCTCTGGGTATATACAGTAGGACAATATTTTGAAGTAAGTTGTAACACATTTCTCCTCAGTATGTATGTATGTATGTATGTATGTATGTATGTCTATGAAATTATCTTTAGTGACTATAAGGTGTGTGTGTGTGTGTGTGTGTGTGCGCGCGCATGTGCATGTATACATACCATAGGGATGTTCAAGCGTGCATTGGTACTCATTAGGAAGAGTTAGAAGTGACAGACTTCCTAATTCCAAGTCCCAGAAGCGTGTCAGTCCTCTGTGCACACCTGCTGCCCCCTTACATGTTTTCCACCTCTTCCTGTAGAGGGTCCATCCCTTTCCAACTGAACAAGCCATGCACTGAGTTAGGGCAAGCTTCATGGGCTCCTGTAAGCAGCCTCTAAACTATTTTTTCACAAATTAGAACCATCAGGTGGAGGATTTAATGCCTGGTATGTTGGGGAAAAGCCCTGTAGGAAACCCGAGTGTGTATTAGATGGTGTCACCAAAGCTCAGAATGCTCAGTTTAACTAAACCTGATTCACGTGTAGGATCATGTGCGAGGAATTAGCTTGTGCCTAATGTGGAGTCTACACCCATCTGAAGAAGAGCAGATGCAGGACTTTGCTCCTCTCGGTCCTGATGTGTGTAGTTGGAGGTGACTGGCTTATCTGGTGTGACTCCCACATCTGATGTGGAAGCATAAAAAGAGTACCTTTTCCTACCACATACCGTTGTAGAGTGGAACCGGAGTCCCCTCCAAACATAGCTGGTGATTGATTGGAGGTTCCAGTTTCAGAAGTGTGCTTGGAAATTCATGTACATTGCCTCTAAATTTTGCAATAACTGTATGAAAATACATTATAGTGATAAGAAAACTAAGATACTCTTATTGCATAATCTCTCTGGATTGCACAGAATAACATGCATCCCATTTCTGAAAACCAGGTTTTGGTTCCATCTTTTTCAGTCCATAAAATGATAGATAGAAATGTCATTGTCTACTCTTCATCAGTGTTGAGTTCTGTGGGAGAGGATCAGGAAGAATGCTGAATATTGTTTATACTAATTTGGTGAACCCAAATGAATAGCCTATTCAGCAAATGTGTTGGAACACATTTAGTTAGAGGGTATGCTGTTTTTCCTTAAGACATCTCCGTGAACTCTAGGTAAAGTGGATTTAAACTTCTATTACATTTCATATTTGATGTAAGAATCAAGTTGCTTCAATTTTACTGAGGATCAAATTTGCAAAGAACACTTCATAATACATCACTGGGAAACCTATCTGGATCTAGACAAGTACCATGCAGAGGTTAGTCTGCGACATTACCTGTGTCTTCTACAGAATGTGCAAAGCCCCTGTATAAGACTGAGAAATACAATCTATGTATATCTTTCAAAGAAGACACAGATGTGATTTTATGAGTTAGAGAACAGAGACTAAGCACAGATGCAGGAATCCATACACAGCTGCAGGTAGAGAGAAATCAGAAAGACCAAATGATAAACAACTCCACCCAGAAGAGAGATTTTTGACAAATTATTTCAAATGATAAAACATATGAAGGGCATTGAAAATAGCTACATGTAGTGATGATTTTGGCATTCTGGTTTCTTAACAAATCACAAAAATGCTGCAAGAGTATGTTTTCATTTTAATCCCAGGTATGGAGTATGGGGTTGCTTTAGATTGTCCTCAGCAGCTGACCATGATTCGCCTCATGCTGAAACAGAGCTATTATTTTGCCAGCAGTGGATAGTTTATGCAATTGTGTGGTACCGAGGATTCTGAGGACTTTCCAGGGGGTATATAAATGCTAAGACCCTGAAAGACAAGGTGGCCTGTGGATTGCTACTTGTTGTTTGGTTGCTGGTTGTTGGTGGTGATGGTTTGGTAAGCAGTCATGCTCAAGGAAGAAGAAAGAAATTAGATCTCCTGACAGTAAAGATCAAACTTGCCCCAAGGAACTCGACACTCCTAATCAGCAGGAAATAGTCTAATGATAACACTGCCCCTGTCCCCTTTCCTCTCTATCCTTTTTTTTCTCTTTCTTTCCTATCTAGTTTTATGGGATTGAATGGGTGGAAAGAGTGGAGAACAGTGGAAAAAAGAAGAACCCAGAAGGTAGTGAAAGGCAGCTATAGCTATGTGAACAGCTTGGCAAAGGGGAAACATATCAACAATGCTAAGAATCAAATGAAGCAGGGAGGGTGTGGCTGAAGGATTCAGCAGAAGATGGCTGGGACTTCAACTCTTCATGTTGAATCCTGTCTTCATGAGACAGAGATCCTCTAAAAACTATGAAGCCTATGCTTATGTTTAGAAACAGAACTTTCCACTTCTACAGTTGCCCTTAGATGGTTTCATAGATTGTATTTCTCAGTTGAAATATTCCATATTCTGCCCATAGAGGGAGTTACAAAGACAAAGTTTGGAGCTGAGACAGAAGGAAGGACCATCCAGAGACTGCCCCACCCATATGGGGGTCCATCCCATAAACAGCCACCAAACCCAGACACTATTGCATATGCCAGCAAGATTTTGCTGAAAGAACTCTGATATAGCTGTCTCTTGTGAGGCTATGCCAGTGCCTGGCAAATACAGAAGTGGATGCTCACAGTCATCTATTGGATAGAACACAGGGCCCCCAATGGAGGAGCTAGAGAAAGTACCCAAGGAGCTGAAGGGGTCTACAACCCTTTAGGTGGAACAACAATATGAACTAACCAGTACTCCCAGAGTTCATGTCTCTAGCTGCATATGTAGCAGAAGTTGGCCTAGTTGGCCATCATTGGGAAGAGAGGCCCCTTGGTCTTGCAAACTATATGCCCCAGTACAGGGGAATGCCAGGGCCAGGAAGTGGGAGTGGGTGGGTTGGGGAGCAGAGCGGGGCGGGGGGTGTAATAGGGGACTTTCAGGATAGCATTTGAAATATAAATGAAGAAAATATCTAATAAAAAAAATAAAGTGAATGTCAAATTAGGCAATATTTAATTTAAAAAAAAAGAAATATTCCATATTCTGAACATACCCATTGGAGCTTTTTAAAACATGTCTGATAGTATGTGATGTTCCTTTATGGGTCTCGTTTTCTCCTGATTTCTTCTCTTTGCCTTTATCTTCTCATGACAGGGTTTTATCCTAAGGCAGACTTAGCCGTATACAATAGGGACTTGAGCCACAGGAACATGAACAGTAAATCAGAAATAATCAGGTAAAATATAAATGCTGGGAGACGTGGGAGATGGAGGAAATGCAAGAGCAGAGTAAGCAACCTGTGAGCTATGAAGGACGTCGGACCATGTGTGGAGGTGTGACCTATAAAAAACAAGTTAAAAAGAGCCCGCCTCGGGCAAAGGCAACACTTAGGAGACACTGAGTGAAGAGTTTTAAGAAACTGAATTGTAAGCACTGCAAAAGAAGAATGCTATGAAGAAAACTGCTTCGAAGAACACCAAGTGACAACTGCCTGGTGTTCCGTGTCTACAAGTCAGATGAGCACTCCTGTTCTCACTGGAGAGGGCCTTCCTTCTTCTAGCTTAGAACAAGGCTACTTTTGGAATCTCACCTTCCTAAAATAGAGACTCCATGGTAGGGTCGTCCTGACAGAGTGACCCCTGGGATCACTGCTGGTTCTCACAGTCTCCCCTGGGCAGCCCAGCTGTTGCCACAGGCTGTATGTGGGACTTGATGTCCTTCAATTAGCACATCAGGAGCAGCTGGCACTGTGCAGGAAGGAGGCTTAAATAAGTTTCCAGTTTAATGGCCACCAAAGGGCAAAAAATTAGTCATCTCATTGCTTACAATTCTAATTAGTATTTTCAGCTGAGTAGAAATGTTACAGGATCCATGGTTTCATGGTGCATGCATTTTTCTGAGCTTTTCATTTGGCAATGATGTTAAAGGTGCAGGCTATCAAATTTCATATAGGAGTGGACCCCTCACACACATACATTGCAAAAAGAAACCATATCAAATAACTACCAATTGCATTTGTTATGTGAAATGTATTAATAGGCCAGATACTCAGACCTAACAGTGACAGCAAAGGCCAGGGGCTCCAACGCTTTCATTCACTTCAGGAAATTCTGTGAGCTGAGAGATCACAGGGAACACATTCCACCAAACTTCCCTTCTACATGTCTTTTCCTCCTTCTTTGGTTCACACTGTGGCATAATCGCTGTTGTCAGATTCTGACTTTAAATGGTCAGAAGAAGAAGGAAAACATGGAGTGTGCTTTCCCATTCAGCGATGTTTCTGAACAAAGCTCATTCGTCTCTGTTGAAAGCCTGCATCCTACTGTTAAGATCTGAATCCGTGGCCGACTTTTTAGTTGCTGTGAGTCACTCTGGGCCTTAAGATTTTCGATAAATGGAAATGATGTTGGCAGTGTTCTTGTGCGCGGGTGAAGAGTTAAGATGGACAACACAGGAGTGAAGCGGAAAGAAGCCAGAAGATGGGGTCCGTTGCATTGCAGGGGTTCACACTTACTTCATGCTGCCCCATGGGAAAGGCCTGGTTCCAAAGACGCCAGGATACCTCTTCCCCTATGCATATGTCTACTGGAAGACTTGACAAATGCACATGCTCTGGCTTTGACTGTGCTCCATCTGGCTCCCTCGGACTCTCTGTCTTCACCTTGACTTGGGAGTTCTTTACACAGTCTGTGTAAAACACAGCTCTGACCTTAAAGGAAGGAAGAGGTCATTTACTCTGAAGCCGAATACAAGTGGCCATGGCCCAGGAACATGGATTCAGGTTGCCTCGAATAGCATATTCCAATGTGTAAAAGGTTTTTATGAAGTTTTTATAGCTACCTAATAAAAGGAAAGAATAAATCAAGGCACTTTGAAAATACATTGGGAGAAACATTAGGTTAGCACCATATAAATCTGGGTTATAGGTTTCAGGTGTTATCTGATGACAGTTTTAGCTTTCAGGTTGTTGGAAGCTAATAATCTGTTAAGTTGATGCATTCCAAAGGGTTTCATTTTATGGTACAAGACAAAGAGGGACAATGGGTGGAAATTAAAGCAACGAAAACTAACCCAAAATAATTTGCCTGTGCATCTGCATCATTCCTACTCTCTGCAACCAGAACATTCTAAGCAATCAATCAACCCAGTAGAAGCTTTAGCAAAGTTGTAGCTTTTCTCTAAGACACTCGCTTCATGGTAACGAAGTGAGTCCTTCTTCCCACTGACCAGTTCCGGGTTATGTAGGAGACAGAACTAGTTGCTTAGTTGCTTAGGTTGCTTCTCTTCAAGTTTTGCTTTTCTCCTGTGTTGGTAGATTAAAAGAACTCTATACTTAATGTGCTTTAATTCATTAGTACCTTCATTTATGACCAGTCATAGTCAGACTTTTAGATTTCTATTTCCTAAAGTCATAAATATATTCTTTGTGTGTCACTATAATTCTTCCTTAGGCAGGCTCCCTTGGCCCTTGCTGGCTCTGGCTCTGGCTCTGGCTCTGGCTCTGGCTCTGGCTCTGGCTCTGGCTCTGTATCATGCTTACGAGCTTCGTAGTGGTGCCGGGTCTTTTTTTCTCATGACTCTATTTGCATATGCTGTAATGTAGACATGAAAGTTTGATTTATTTCCCTATTAGCACATAGGCCACACACCTCATTGCTGAAGGGAAGTGGGAAGACTCAGGGTGTCGTGTCGCCCTCGTGCTGTTTCCATGGACATCAATAAACAACATACTTGTGGGGCTTAATTGCTGAGTGATTTTTACCTTGGTCCTTGCTGTTCACAGCCCTGGCTATTATTTTTTGTGATTTATTTTTCTACAGATTTCTATACTCAATATATCAAATTAATATTTTGTTAATATTAATATTTTGCTAATATTAATTGAAATGAATCCACTCACTTTGTCCTCCACATATTTTTCTCTTCTTTTAGTTGATGCTAGTATATCTCAATATAACTTTATATTCACTTAAACACTAAAATTATGTTTTAGTGTGTTTCATACTTTACATTAGTGATGCATAGAAGTGTATATCAGTACATCAATTTTACATAAAGATTTCTAGTTATGCTCTGCTGTTGTTTCTAACAATGTGCCTGTCATGAGATTTCATTGTGTGTTTGTATAAAGGTTGATCTTGGCCATCAACATGGTGAGGTTTAGAACCACCATGGAGCCACACCTTGAATGAGTCAGTGGGAGGGCTCTCAAAAACGTTTAGTGAAAGGTGTAAGATTCGCTCTAAAAGTGGGCGACACTGTATAGTGTGCTGGGTTACTGCACTGAATAAGAAGCAGGATGTGTCCTGAACAGCAGCTTCCAGTACTCCATCTGCATGTGTGGTGCTCCTGCTGCCTTGCTCCCCCTAATATCCGGATTATGTCTCTTGTTAAATTGTAGACCAAAAAAATCCCTTCTTTCTGTAAGCTGCTTCTTGTCAAGTATTTATCACTTTCACAAGAGAACTAACTAATGCAGCAGTCTTTCCTGTTCACTAAAATGCCCACATCTTCATGGACAGGGTGGCAACAAGTCAGACAAGGGGCCACACAGGCCATGTTTTCCTCATCCCAGGGCGCTGTGGCTGAAGCTGGCCTTTTATCTTTAGATTCATTTTAGCATAAAGACAAATACTTTGCATATTAGGATCCTATAATAGAGTTGTAAAAGAGTGGATTTTTTTTATTCACTTTATAATCCCCAGACCCTCCTCTCCTTCCAGTCCCACTCTTACAACTTCCTCCCCTCATTACCCCCTCTCCTTCTCCTCAGAGAAGGGGAAGCCCTCCCTGAGTACCATCCCACCCTGGGACATCCAGTGGCACTAGGCCTCAATGCATCCTCTCCTACTAAGGTCCAATGAGGTAGTCCAGTTAAGGTAAGGGTATCTAATGGCAGGAAACTGAGTCAAAGACAGCCTCTGCTCTAATTGTTAAGGGACCCATGTGAAGACCAAGGTGCACATCTACTACAAATGTGTAGAGGGCCTAGGTCCAGCCCTGCATGCTCTTTGATGATTCAGTCTCTGTGAACCCCCATGAGCCAGGTAAGTTGACTCTGTATGTCTTCTTGTCGTTTCCTTGACCCCCTTCGGCTTGCTCAATTCTATCCCCTACTCTTCCACAAGTCTCCCCAAGCTATGCCTAAGGTTTGACTATGAGTCTCTGAATCTATTTCCATCAAGTGCTGGATGAAGCCTCTCAGGAGACAGTTGTGCTAGGCTCCTGTCTGCAAGCATAGCAGAGTATCATTAATAGTGTCAGGTATTGGCTATCCACCGAACAAGGAACGAATGGATTTTAACTTTATTTACATTTTTCTTGTTTATTTTCTACATTTTATCTAAAGTTCATCCAGGCAGATAAAATGAATTTTCCTTTCTTATTGTGAGCTAGGGAAAATAAAATTCTTGGCCTTTTTTTTTTTCCATAAAACTACCTTTGTCTAAAGTTACTTCAGTAAGAATATATATATATATATATATATATATATATATATATATATATATAGTCACACACACACACACACACACATATATATATATATATGCATCTTTAATCACACCACTCAGGAAGTTTATACAACAAGTTCCTGGACAATCAGGACCACAGAGGGAAAGATTCTCACTAAGGAAAAATTGACAGAAATTTATATGTAGTGTCGTCTCTTTCTCAGTCCTATTTATTTAATAGTATTTACTTTTTGCACTCTCTTTGAGAACAATTGCAGACATTTTCTTTTGTCTTCTTAGTAGGTGCGTGTGAGCCCTCTGTGGGTCATTATGGTTTTCTACATTCTGTTTCCATATTTGTTTTCTGCTTCTAAACTCTTTTAGTGAACTTTATTTGTTTTTGTCTTTTTCAATTTACCTGAATAATTTGGCTCACTTTGAATTTATTGATTTAAATTTCCTCCAGTATTATTTAATTGCATCTCAAATTTTTAATATATTTATTACTGTTTTGTTCTAAATGCATTTTCCCATTTTGAATTTATTTTTTGTCTATGAGTTATTTAGAAGTTCACCATTTGAACAAAACCTAATGCCTTATTCTATTTTGCTGTTTTGCTTCCAATAAATGTCTGTTTACTTCCACATATTAGAAACCAACACTGAACATTTCCAAGGACTTCTCACTTATATGCCTCCATTGAAGTCAGAATGGATTTTTATTAATGTACTTTGAAAGCCTGATAATGTTTCATTATGGAACATGCTTTTAATGTATCCTTAATTAAATAAGCAGTTGTAGTTTTAATGTTCTCATCTGCTATGCCTTGCTAGCATTTTATTACCTAGTTTACTAATTAATAAGAAGCATTTTATATTTTAATGGTGAATTTTTCAACATCAGAGATGAAAAGTAGTATGCTCCTAGTGTTGATAGATGTTAAACAGAAAAAAAAATAAGAAACTATAAATGATGGGAAGTGATCTAGGCATACACTTGTATTAACAATACAGAGCCAACAAACAGGAAAGGGATGGATTTAAAAAGTGGATGAATCTCTTTCGCACTGTATGGAGGAAGAGAGGCCATGCACAGCAGAACAACCTGTACAGGATCCCCTTCACATTTCCTATAAAGGCAAAAGTGACTCATGACTTGGAAGCCTGCATTGTTTGGCTTATGGTGGGAAAGAAAATAACTAGAAAGTGGAAGGGAATTGAGTGCGGTACCTGCATCTGCTACCTTGACAGGACATACTTGGTAACATTACTCAAGCTGTCACTTAAACTTGGCACACTTCTGCCATCAATAAAATATTTTTTTAAAAAAATCAATCTGGATTATAAAGTCATTTTTTTCCTACTACATTTTTCTGAATCTATTATGACAGTCTTATTTTCTTATTTGAAATAGATATTTTTTTAATAAAGCATTTTAAAGCTCCTGGTACAATTGTGTGGAGGTACAGAGATTGCATCTAGGAAGCCATGGTAACCAACCTTGCACGCAGGAACATACCTGTCTCACTGTCAGCATTTGCACAGAGGCAGAGAGCATTGTTTCTAGGGCAGATTGTGTCACAAGTTGAACTTGTTGACTGTGACTCAGATGTACACTGTACTTATACTGAAATATCACTGCATTATTTTTGCCCCAGGATAATTTAAATCAAAATCATTTTATTCTATATTAGCAAGCCATGAGAAAGTAAATATTAATTGCAGTTAGACATAGAACGCACTGTGTCATCTATATATGCTCCCTGCCTCCCTTCCTTGGGTTGGCTTCTGCACTGTTTCCTGACCCTGTTAACTATACACACACACACACACACACACACACACACACACACACACACACACCCTGCTATCTATCTTCCCTGAGGCCCTACAGTCCACATGTCCCCAGACACTGTTGACCATCCTCCCCAAGTCCCTACCACCCACTTTCCTCCAGGCTCTGATGATGCTCCATCCCCACCCCACACCTTGTGAAGAGTCATTGCTCCTGTGTTTGCCTTGAATGCTTTCCTCCTCAGGCCCTTAGGATAGTCCTGGACCACTCACCACTTGCCCAGTTCTTTGCTCACAGCCTCAGACTCCAGGCTACATGGACTACCTAGCTATCGGTCCAGCTGTACATTTCTCAGAGTCCCATCTCCCAGTACCCTTTGTAGACTGTGTCTGTCTCTACCCTGCTCCTCCTCAGTTCAGAGCTGAAGCAGGTTGTGTGCCACAGCCACCGTTTCCCCATGCCTGGTCTGTACCTAGTACCTGAAAGACCCAAGACATACTGTAGCTCCTAAGGAGGGGTTGACCAATGAGCAGATAAGTCACCAAGTGAGAGGCAGCTACAGGTCCAGAGTGCTCGAGTCTTATCTGTTAAGGATTGTTTTGCTAATCTGTTCAATACCCATGGAGTTCTCAGTAAAAATTCAGCTGAAGACTTCTTCAAGATGACCTTAATTACTTCCCTTTAAAAATTTTTTAAATTAATTATTTATTCATTTTGATCTCAATATCAGCCCCCCTCTCCTCCTCTTGCAGTTCCTTCCCCATTTCCCTTCCTCTTTTCAGAGAAGGGGGATCCCCAACTGTATATCACACCCCTAGACATACCCCACCCCTGCACATTATTCACTGCAGAACTAGGCACATACTTTCTTATTGAGGTCAGACAAGGCAGCCCAGTTAGGGGAAGGAGGTCCACAGGCAGGCAACAAATCCAGAGAACACCTCCCTTTCAGTTGTTGGGAGACCCGCATGAAGACCAAGCTGCATATCTGCAACATAGGTGCATGGGACGAGGGGGATAAGTTCTGTTCATCCTCGCTCTTTGGTTGGTGGTTCAGTCTCTGGGTGCTCTGATGGGTCCAGGTTAGTTGACTCTGTTGATCTTTCTGTGGAGTCCTCGTCCTCTTTAGGTCCCTCAAGAGTTCCACAAGACTCTCTAAACTCCATCTATTGTTTGGCTGTAGTTCTCTGCATCTGTTTTAGTCATCTATTGGGTAGAGTCTCTCACAGGACAAATATGCATGGCTCCTGTCTGCAAGCATAGCAGAGTATCATTAATAGTGTCAGGGGTTGGTGCTTGCCCAGGGGATGGGTCTCAAGTTGGGGCACTCATTGGTTGCCTACTCCCTCTGTCTCTGTCTATCTTTGTCCCTGCACATATTGTAGGCAGTGCTATTCTCAGACGATGTGATAGTATACATAAGTATACTATCTACTCTACCAGAGAGTTCCTACAGCTGATAAACACCTTCACCAAAGTGGCTGGATACAAAATTAACTCAAGGAAATCAGGAGCCTTCCTTGATTGCTTTCTTTAGTTGTGTTTGTTGTTGTTTGTATTCTAAGAAGACATTACATATTGTTTTTAAAACAGAACTTAGTGTTTAGAGTCATAAAGGAGATTCATTAGAATCATGCTTCATTTAATCAACAGACTGTGCGTCCTAAGCTGTTTAATTTCTGTTCACACCAGTACCTTAAACAAATAAGTGTCTATCTTAGGCATTTTCTGTAGTTCTGAGGAACAGATAGAACAATGACTATGAAGATTCCTCCATGCTTTTCTTAGAAAATAACTTCATTTATCTGCAACTCCATTCCAATTCCTGGTATTTTGCCTGGTATTATTCTAATATTTTCTTTAATAAACCAGATTCGGGTTGATAATGAATTTAGAATATTTCACACCTTTTCTTAGAAATTTTAATTAGTGACATTCCAATGTTTGCATGTTTAGATCTCATGTGGGATTGTGTGCCCTGTGTGGGTGCAAAGGCATGACACACATGTCCTCTCTGCTGTGGGCCATGTGACCTGCCTGTCCTTGCCAACGTAGATGGTGTGACCTGAATGTCCCTGCCAACACAGGTGGTGGGACCCCAAGTATTCTGGGCCCTTGTAATCAGAAACCATTACAATCTATCCAAAAACCCATGTGCAAAACTAAATTAAAAAAAAAAAATTACTCACAGAAAGGGCTACACCGAGAGGCTTGCTTGCAAACTTGTGCATGAAAATGTGTCATTTGTAGCTGATCGTTGATTGCGTCCCTGCCTAGCGCTGGCCCAGGTGGTTTGCTACTGTGGAGTTTATTAGGTGTGAGAAAATGAGGAACCTGACATCCTAAGAAATAACTGTCAACAGATCCATAACCAGGTCATGCCTTGAGAGAGTCATGGATTAATGATCTGTCACTTCCAGTAAACACACGTCTCAAACCCCTGGACCCATAAGTATTGCACCGAAATTGCATTAAGCAAGGAAGGCATTTAATATTTGTTGATATGCTATCTAAAAATAGCAAGGTGTCAGTTCAAAAGAACGCCGTTACCTCTCCACGGCAGTGTTGACTTCATCAGTAGAGCGCATTCCCAGTTAGATCCTACATAACAGCAGTGTTAACATGCATGGGAATATGAGCTGAGAGACCTGAAAGCAACCTGCCTGAGAGGCAGGGTCCTGAAGAGCTATTGCAGCAGAGACCACCCGCATCTCCTCTCACCCCTCCTGAGTAAAGTTGTCATGAAGCACACACCTTTTATGCTCACCCCATGTTACCCCCAAATGTCACCTGAGAAAGCAGACTTGAGGTGACATTTAGCAGGGAGATAGGAAGGCCAAGCAAGAAGAGGAAAATCTAGTCACTCGGGCATAGCACGGATCCTGAGAGACCTTAGTCTTCAGGACATGCACACATGAGCCTCTTCCATGATCTCAGCCATAAGGGTCAGCAGCTTATGTCAGAGATGGTGTGTTTGTCACTTCCTCCCTTTCCCCTTGTTCCAGGGAAGGTTCTGTAGGCCAGAACTGTAAGAGGTACGAAGCCTGTGTGCCCCACCCCCACCCCCGCTGGTTGATTTGCATGGCTCCCAAATATTTATCCTGCCTCTGTCTTCCTCCTCCAATTGGTTGCTCTTAGGATATTCTTATAACTGCCTTCAAGTAATTTTACAGTGGTGTGGCTTTATTTGTGGTCTATTTCTTGAGGCTGAGGATAGTTATGAAACTTGGATTTGAAGATCTGCCTTTTTAAACTCTTTTCAAAATTTATGTTGCTCACTAATTCATCCAAACATCCTTGCTGCCTGTCTGCCCTCCACTTTGGAGGCACATGGCACACGTAAAGTAGTCAGTTTGTGAGTGGCCTCTAGTGTTCTCTTTATTATTCCTTCAATATTTCAGGATTTTTTTAAAAACTTGACTGATGTATTTGTTTTATTTTTAGACTTATGAATATTTTTTTCTGCAGGGTCTAATCCTTTAAAATCATATCTAGGAGATTTTTTCCACACTTGGTGTCTAATCTTTCCCAGTTTTTAAGTTTAATTTGGGTTTTAAAATAAAGCCTCTCTCTCTCTCTCTCTCTCTCTCTCTCTCTCTCTCTCTCTCTCTCAGACAACTGTGTGCTTTTGGTTATCTTTGTAAGCAAACTTATTGCTGTTTGCATAGCTGATTTTATTGTCCTAACTCATGACCTCCATTGCAGGTGAACTTTTATCTGTTTTCATCCAGTGGTTTTCAGAGTCACCGTGCACTAATATGTTTCTGTTTTTTGCATGCCTAGTAATTTTTTATTTAGTGTCAGCCATTGCAAATGTTACTTTGGTTGCACCCTGAATATGTTTTCCCCTGCAAATGTCCCCAAGCATCATGCTCTGGCTTGTACACAGTTGCTCTTCCAATCTTACTTTATGCTTTATGAAGTATGACGAGACTATCTTGTTTTGCCCATTTTTTGAAGCATTACTTTTGGAATTACTTTATCTAAGTTTTGACAAATGACTCTGTTTCTTGTCTCTTAGATTGGCAGCCATAAAATCACTCCCATCTGGGTAGTATCCAAATTCTATTTTCTCATTTCTTTTGGGTGAGGCTGATGAGGCCCCAGTTCTGGCCCAGGGCTGGTAGCAGACCTTTCCTCTCCTGTAATATATCCTTGGGCGACCTGAAGCAGGCCCCAGGCCCTGTTCACTGAGCCTCCTGGCTTTCTGCTTGTTCTGCATTGCCAGCTCCAGCTGTGTGTCTGTGTCATGACCTGGAGTGCCACCACACCGCTCTCCTGGGGACAAGTGAGCTTATATAATGCTTGCTAATTTTTAACATCTTTAGGGACATTTTCTTGTTCACTTCTTGATATCCAGCTGAACTGACACTTGAAGACTTGCCTCTGTGTCATTGCTTAATTCAGGATGAACGAACTCTGCCTGAGATTACAGAAGCTTCATCAATTCTGATTAACATGTATCTTCAGTTACAGTGGCCTGTGTCTTTCCTTCCCACATGTAGAACATGGAGAGCCATGCTCATTCTCCTCGGCCTCCTCCCCTAGAAGCCTTGAGAATCACAGAAAGTCTTGACTGTGTGATGGACCAGTAAGTCCAGGAGGTAAACAGCTAGGGTGTGCTTCACCTTGGGTCCCCTCTATAGCAAACCCAGGTCCTAGCAGCACTAGAGGACACTCCTTTAACTAGACTATGAATGTAGCACAGGGGCCATAAGACCTGTGGCAGGAACAGTGTGTGAAGGGTGGTGGTAGGGATGGAAACGAAGCCCAGCAACCTGGAAACACTCATCAAGTTGAGTTGACATGGAAGTCAGCTATTGAAAGTATAAGAAAGGTCTGGAAGCACTAAATGTAAAATGACGATCACACTGTACAATGCCCTAGTCAGTTCTCATGTCAGCCTAGTTACTGTGACTTTAAAACAATCAAATCAAGCCGGGGGGGGGGGGGGTTTGTAAATGACAACTGCCCCTGTCATGAGAGGCAAGGGCAGAGGCACTGATGCACTTCCCTGTTATCATGAATTCTCTAGCCCTGCTCACTCAAGGAAGATGGTTGCTATCATGTTGCATGGTTATAAAAATGAAGATGGACTGTTGACAGGATGAGAGTTAGAACAGGGTGTACTGGATAGGTTTGTGTCAACTTGACACAGCTGGAGTTATCACAGAGAAAGGAGCTTCAGTTGGGGAAATGCCTCCATGAGATCTAGCTGTGAGGCATTTTCTCAATTAGTGATCAAGGGCCCCTTGTGGGTGGGACCATCTCTGGGCTGGCAGTCTTGGGTTCTATAAGAGAGCAGGCTGAGCAAGCCAAGGGAAGCAAGCCAATAAAGAACATCCCTCCATGGCTTCTGCATCAGCTCCAGCTTGAGTTCCAGTCCTGACTTCCTTTGGTGATGAACAGCAGTATGGAAGTGTAAGCCGAATAAACCCTTTCCTCCCCAACTTGCTTCTTGGTCATGATGTTTGTGCAGGAATAGAAACCCTGACTAAGAAACAGGGTGGGGGAGAGTAATGAATTATCAGAATGTATCATCTACATGTAAGAAACCATCAAAGAATAAGTTTAATTAAAAAAATGGTTTATTTATTTACATTTCAAATGTTGCCCCCCTTTACCGCACCCCATTCAAGAGTTCCTCCTCCCCTCCCTTCTCCTCTATGCCCCTGAGAGTGTGCTCCCTTATCCGCCTACCCTTCTCCCCCACTCACTCACTCCTACCTCACTCTTCCCCAGATCCCCCTTCTTGGAGCATCAAGTCTCTATAGGATATGGTCATCATTTTCTAAAAAGATAATATTTAGAAATTTTAAATTCAAGATTTTTAAAAAACTTATTATAAAAATAAAGTATGGCATTTCCCACCAAGATTTCTTCTTCCTTGACCTGGTTGGTTAGGAACAGAAGTGAGCATCTTTTGTATAAATAACACTACTGCCAACTATCTTGCAAGTCATGAATAATAATGCATCTCAATGTACTTAGACATCAGAGAGCATTTCCCAAAGAAAGCTACTATGGATTTAATTTAGCTCCTCTCTGAAAGCAAAATGCATGATGTATCTATGGGTTGGATGTCTATATTCTCCTATACCAGAAGCAAACATTTTCCAGAGGTGGGAATTCTGCCTTCTGTGACTTTCCATTTTGCAGTGTCATATGCATTTCTTGGTGATTAATGAGACCCCCCCCCCATGGTGAAATAAATGGTTTGGAGGGACTGATGCCCCTGGGCTATAGACTGGTGAATTCCCGAGACATTTGCATGGAGACTACTTCACCTAAGGCAGGTCCTGCTCCATCTCTTTAGCCAAAGCTACATGCATACAACCACATCTCTTAAAGTGAAATTATACACCCTGTGCCTGATGAGAATTATATACATCAGGGGTCTATTGTTTCCAGTTAAGTTTTTTACCTAGTAACAGGAGGCCATCTTAGTACATCCTGACATACTTGCAGAATGACATCACCTTTTCATTTATAATGCTGTATAATTTAGCCTGCTGATCACCAATTCTACTTATTTTTCTTCTCAAAGTTTGCTAATTATGATGGCATTACAAACAACTTCAAAGAAGTATCTGGGTACAATTATAGGAATTCTTTGTCGGATAGAATTATAGCAGATTTTCCTAAGTAAAAAAATGTGAACTTCAGGTTGTGAGGGGCAGTTCTGTGCAGTTGCCTTACACATTTATACCATATGAAGCACCCATGGGCCAGCCCTGAGTGAGCACGTCCACTGCTAGTCAATACTTCGTGCTCTCTAGCCAACCTCCCAACTACTATGGAAAGAACCGTCCTCATTACTATGTTGGTTGGGAATTGCAGACTATTAATAGAAGTGAAAATTTTCCATGTAAAAGGTTTACCTCAAATTCTTCTGTGTATTATCACGATTTCTTTGATGTAAAAGAAGGGGCTGTGTATGTGTGCGTGTGAGAGTTTGGTGTACATATGTATGTGCACCCATTCATGTGTGGAAGCCAGAGGAGGATTTTGATGTCTTACTCTATCATTTTCCAGTTTATTCCACAGAGACAAGCTTCTCACCGAACGTGGAGTTAGGCTGGCAGTCAGCCAGCTTCAGAGATCACTGCATTTCTGTCCTATACAATGTTCCAGGTGTCAATGTTAGTTTCCTGTTGTTACCATAAGGAACTTCCAAAACTGAGATGGCTTACAAAGCAATAACTTATCTTAGTCTACCAAGATCAGAGCCCTGGGGAAGACCATTGTCTGCTCAGGGACAGGCAGAGTCTGATTCTCTCTGGTTGGAGGCTTGAGGTCCTTAACTTCTTGCAGATTGCCTGTGTTCCTGGGTCTGTGGCAGCTTCCCTGGGAACAGCATGGGCCCTTCCCTCTTATGATTGTTCTTGTTCTGTTCATCCACTGTACTTCCTATTGCAACCAGGGAAGAACTCCTATGTATTTGGATTCTACCAACTCCTATAATCCAGAACAAATTTCCATTTCTCAGTCATCACAGGCAACACACATGAAAAAAAGCCTGTAGTCATACCAAGCAAGTTATTCACATTACAATTTTTGAAAGGCAGTAGATTTTTTATTGGATATTTTATTTATTTACATTTCAAATGTTATCCCTTTTCCTGCTGCCCTGAAATCCCCTATCCCATCTCCCACCCATGCTTCTATGAGAGTGTTCCTCCACCCACCCACCCACTCCCACCTCACTACCCTGGCATTCCCCTACACTGGGGCAATGAGCCTTCACAGGTCTAAGGTCCTCTCCTTCCATTGATGCCAAACAAGGCCATCCTCTGCTACATATGCAGCTGGAGCCATGGGTCCCTCTATGTGTACTCTTTGGTTGGTGGTTTAGTCCCTGGGAGCTCTGGGAGAGGGGGAGTCTGGTTAGTCGATATTATTGTTCTTCCTGTGGGGTTGCAATCTCCTTCAGCACCTTCAGTCAGAGGACTGACTAACTCCTCCATTGGGGTGTGTTGCTCAGTCCAATGGTTGGCTGCAAGCATCCACATCTGTATTTGTCAGACAATGGCAGAGAAAGGCAGTAATTTTATTTATATAGAATCTCCAAAGTTGTCCTAGACTGGCCTGGAACTTTAGATTTTCTAAACTCACCTCTTATACAGAAATCACAGCTTTAATATACCACAACTGGATCTGCATTTTTCTTACTCACTGAACTGTGAAAACCTTCAGTTTCTCTGTTTTTCTTATTAAAATAAAAATTATATGGGGGAAACTAATTGGTATGATTCCTCTTTCTTCATTCAGACCATAGTTTTGATAAATATGAATTCTGGGGATCCACTATGCTGAGAATTAATGGAGCCTTTCAGCACCATAGACACAGTGCCTGACAATGGACTCATTATGATTTCATAAGCCATAGCTATTAACTGTAAGTTTATTATTATTATATTAGTCACTCAAAGGGACTATATTTGTGTGCAACTTACTTGTTAGTGTCTGTTAGTATTCAGCTTGGATTTTCAAAAGAAGAGTGGTTTAACAATAAAGCCTCTTCAAGTAAAAATGAGAGAAAATTTTGTGTCTCAATTGCTAGCTCTTAAAAGAGTGTTTCCTCTAGATTTGTGAGTCAAATGAAGTATGCTCATAGAACAGCAGTCAAGACTGACTGTTCATTTTCTATGTATTTTAGATTTTTCTCTATAGCTACAATAAAGCATGTGAAATGGTATATTTTATGGGAACAAAATATTAATTTACCTACAGGTTTAGAAGTTTCAGGCTGCCCATTGTATATAGCCTTATGGTGAAGAGTTTCATGATGCACAGAATAATGGATCACTAACTCATGGTGGATGGTGTCATTGCACATAATATCAAGGCAATGATGTCAGGATCTATGACATCGTAGGAGATCATGTTACATGGTATTATTGTGGGTGGACTCAAGATTGATAGTGCCATGGACTGTGGATGAAGAAGGTATCATGGTAGATTCACTGTAGATGGATTCATGTCAGAAGGATGGACTCAGGGAATGGTAACATGACAGGAGCCTTGGTGAGTGGCAATGATTATGTGATAGAACAGTAAGAAAGAGAGCCTCTTGTGTAGACTCATTCATTTTATAACAAGGATCCAAGGAAAATGACATTCATCCCTTACAAGACCAATCTATTTTAACCTTGATTTAACTGAAGCCTGAAGAAAAACAAAGATTAGAAAGATAAGGAGTATCAAGAGATTTCTACTGTATAAGTCTGGAGCACAGGACTAGTCTGTGTATCCAGAAAGCTTCAGCACACCCCCAACTTCCGATATCACGTGCGGCAATAGGTATCTTGATAAGATGTTCCCTTCCCGAATCTGATGAGGACTGACCTCCAAGAAGCTTCTTGTCTCCACAAAGTTAAGTGACCTTTTCCATCCATCGTGCCTTTCAAGCTCTGTTGCAGTTGGTAGCAGATGCTGGAATTGGCTTTTCCTACATAGAAGCTGTACTCAACAAATCAGATGATCATTAAATAATGGATAACTATGCAAATATCTGAGAATAAAAGTGAGTACCCATAATTTCATTTGCAGCATCTGGTTTAGGTAGATCATGTTCCAAGATGAGGACTCTGTTCTTACCCTCTGAGGACTGTTGAAATCTTCCTGGGTTCAGCATTTCCAGGAGTTTCTGGGGAAAATGGAAGCCATTTCACATGCTCTTTTCTTTTCAATATTGAAGGCATTTCCTATTAAATTACTAAAGATCTGTGAAAATTAGCTTGTGGGTTGTTTCATACCCTCTACCAATCCCCCCGCCCCATGCTACATTTCCTACAGTGTTAGCAGAATCATAGACTTACCAGAGGCAGATGATTGACAGTGAAACAGCACTGTTAATTACCGTGTCAATCTTCTGCTAATCCTACCCAGTCGCTCATGAAGGACTCTGGATAGGATCCATCCAATATAGTCCTTCAGCTACATGTAGATTCCATTTCTATGCTCAATTAACTAAAGTCTATGTAAGTTCACTAACAGGGAGTCAGCAAGGTACAATCAGGTGAGACACTCAATGAGACACCAAGATTCCTGATCCTAGAAGCCCTGGTCTTGCCCAACATCAGAGCTATAAAAAGGTGCAATCAAAGATGTGAGACACTCCTTTGATGTACCCCCTGTTCCTTCACCATGGCTGACCTACCCCTCAAGGTAAATACTTGTGGTTCTTAAAGGAACAAATTTATTTAACCTATGCTGTGATCAAAATATTTCATGACTTCCATAGAGCAATCCAGAATCTCCTAAACAGGAAAATTAGTCATGAAAACAGAGAGTCCCTAGCTTTCTGTCACATGTCATAGCCCATTGTCACCTCTTTATTCTGTTATTGATTCCAATGTCTGTGAACTTACAGGATACAAGAACATGTGTCCCAGAAGAGTTTGGTACAGTAGATTCTCAAAAATACATCTGGGGCCGTATATTCCCCAGGGCCTAATCAGCCCAGGGTGTCAGAATCACTACCTGAAGCCAGGGTCCTGCTCACTTGGTCGCCATGTTGCCTGCCTATGAACTAGGTGGGAGGAGATTTTTAACATACTACAGGAGTCTGTAGATAGATTGTAGAAGACAGGCTGGTGCTTCACATAGTACTACCCAGACTGCTGGATTTAAGTCCTTGTTATCACCTCCTGCAGCTCTTCTGGGTCATCTGGGTCAATGGGCTCCAGGGTTTGTCCCCCAGGCTACTACACATGGCAGCTGTCCTGGAACTTACAGAATACCCTGCCTGGACTCTGATATCATGAACTTGTAAGGCTGAACAGTCAGGCATGGTTGAGGGAAATACTTTGGAAGTCAGCTGCCAATTCATTTTCTAATAGCCCATATTATCAGTGAAGCACTGCTAACTATCCCAGTGATGATTTTTGGACACCCTCTTTTGCATCCCACTCCATTGTAGTTTGGATCCTGGTAATCCCCAATGTGTTTTGAACTAGGTGTTTTCTCTCTATTTCACACTCTAATATCACTTCATGTTCAAATCCTGGGAATTAGTTATAGATAAAGGAATGCTTTGAATATGCAGGTCTGAGGAAAATGTCTATGTACACTTCATTTGGAGTCTTTAAGTTTATTTTATAACATTAATTAGTTCTACCACCTGAATAATTAAAGTGGAATTATAAGAATAGCTATACATTTTGCTCAATGTCTTTTGCTTTATGAACTACTTTTTATTCTAGGCAACAAACTTTACCTTTCATTTAGGACTGAGAATTGGGTTTTGGTTGTTCCTGTTAAATTTAGTTTTTTTCTATTAATTACTATTTCTTTCTGTAGTTGCAGGCATGGAGCCTAAGGATCCATGCATATCAGGCAAGCATTCTACCACTGGGCTGCACCCCAAACACCCCGATTACTTTTATTAATTATATAAAGGGACACTAGTGTTCTAGAATAAGTTGAATATGTAGTTATCTCTTTGACATTTTCTTTTCTTTTAGTGTTTTAGGGGGACTCTTCTCTCAGAGATTCATGTCTCATTTAATAATTTTCTTTTTCTCAGGATAGCCCTGGTAGAATTCATCACTCTGCCTGTTACTATCAGCTCATCACTTCACCTCTGTGATTTGGAAGGAACTCTCTACATGCTTTCATAAAATGGCAGGTCTTGGTCTGTACATACCTCTGTAAATAATTGCTGGCTCATGAGAGCTGATATGTCCTTTCATTATTGCCTCCTTGTCCACCAGAAGGAGCTCATTTAGAAAGAAGCCTCAATACCAAGATACCTCAAAGAATGTGCAATACTCATTGACAAGGAGGTAAGGGAGCAAGGAAGACTTTGTCCAGGGTCCAGGCTTAAATGAAGTCCTGAGTGAGACAATCGGAAAGGCTGGACCAATCGGGGTTAGCAGCTCTTTGAAGCTGTCCTGGAAGCAAGTTTTAATGAAACAGCTAAAACAAAACAAAACAAAACAAAACAAAACAAAACAAAACAAAACAAAACAAAATAAAAAAACGTAGTCTGAGGTTGGGTCAAGCAAGGCATTAAAATGTGTTTTGGTGTCTTAGCATCCTTTGTCAGCATCCTTGAGGGTGAATCCTGTCAAGGTCATCTCATTTCCACTGGTGCAAACATATAAACTCTCACAAGTAGTATACATTTCTTTACTAACATGTAAAGAATATGAAATTTCACAGATAAGTTAAAGATGATCCTCTGCTCTTTTTATGAGCAGGTGAAAGGCTTCTGACATTATAAGCTAGTTTGGGTTGTTATAACTGTAATAAAAAATTTCACTCACGTCACATGAAAGAATGGCTTGGTGAATCCTGAGGATTTTGTAGCCAATAAGATTTATTAGCTATGTATACCTGAAGTTGTGGCTGGAGACATTTTCATCTTTCAGCCAGTCCTAGAGCTGTGTCTACGTAGATAGACCAGCAACACAAAGATAACTCCTTTGATATTTTTTCTTCTTGTCTGCAGCTAAGATCATCAGGAGGTCTCCCCTTGTCAAATCTGATTTTTATCAATTTGGATAGAATCCACAGCCTTTTCTTTCCTGTTGAAATAAAGGCAAAATCTCCTCCCCAACACAACATATTTCCTGTCCTCCATTCTATGGCTATCATATAGGTATAGACTTACCTAGTTTATAAATCCCACCTAAATCGCTGTGTCTTTCAGCAGTTGTATTATCTGTCTCATTGATATGCAAAAAATTTAAAGTCAATAAAGCATTATTTCATCTATGTGTGGGAGATTCTATATCTCACTTCTGTTTTTCTAAAGCATTTTCTTTAAAGTTCTATTTGAGCTCTCTACAGTTGCTTGACCTGTATGATTGTAAGCTATATCTGTAACAGGTTTTATGTCATAATGTTTAAAAATTATTACATTCTGATGGGTACATATGTTGAAACACCACCAGCTTCAATCTGCAAAGTCATCTCCAAGAAAGCTACCATCTCTATTAAATGTTCAATCTCAGACTCATCCTTCTCAGAATCTAAGGCAAAAGCATATTGAAATTCTGAACATGTATTAATAGTATGTGTATCAACATATACACATATCTTAATTCTTTAAATTCTATAAAATGAAATACATAATCTATTGTGTGACATTGCTGTAAGCAGCAGCAAATATAATTTGTACTCTTAATTCAATACATTACACCTCTATGGGTTGTCATTCTAATTCCTCAAGCTTTTGTGAATTGTTTTTTTTTCATCTGGAACTACCTTTTCTACTGTTGCCATAGGTTCCAGATCCTCCGATCTCTGTTCTATGACCTCTAACCTAGCTTTCCACCTTTTAGTCCTCTCTTATCTAAGTCTGCTTTTTTTATCTCTCTTAAAAAGGATATATAAAATTGTAATTGTTATCAGAAAATAATTATTTTATGCTAATAAATATAGCAAAATCATAAGGAATAAAAACGCACTGTGCTGTTGTTTTTCTCCATTTTTAACACAGAATATCTATATAGATATAGATACAGATACGGATATGAATACGGATACAAATACGGATACAGATACAGATACAAATACAGATACACATACAGATACAGATATAGATATAGATGATGTAGATATCACATTGTGCTGCCTGCTAGCTCTACCCCCACTACTCTGTTCACAAAGAAGGGACAGTTCTGCCCACTAGAGACTCTGCAGTCTCTGTGCTTTATGTCCTATGATCAGGTTGGTGTGTGTTCCCTGACCTGTCTAGGGCTTTTGTGCCCTACCATGTGATCCAAGCCTCATGTTCATGTGCACTGGCTGGAGTCAAGCCTATCCACCCCAGATGTGGGAAATGTTTGCCTGCAAGGTGTGCTTTTAGGCTCAGGTTCTCTGCTCAGTCTCTGCTGCTGACAGACTTAAGCTTGCCCCCACAGCTGCCATGGTGCACTGCACAGGTAAGGGGTCTGTGCGTCTGCAGTTGGCCTCTCCATTATGTCCTGCTTGCTTTTCTTAAATGGCCAGGCTTTCTATTTTGCTAGTGCACGACTGTCTTACTTCTCGTTAGGCTCTGGTTTCTAGAACTTTTATCCTAATATTTGAATCTTTTGTTCTAATCTTGAATTTTATGCCTGATAGTGAATACCATATGTAGAAGTAATTTTATGGGTGGTTTCTGGTCCACTCCTGTTTAGCTCCAGATGAATAATACAGACATCAGAATTTATTAACAAGCAGCAAGTCTAAAACTAGGCAGGTTCTGAGACTATCATAACCCACCTAGGCTATTATCACTGCAATCCTTTATTAGCCTACCAGAGTCCATTGTCAATGTACCCACAAAGTCTGCCAGAGATATGAGGGTAGCCCTCCTTTCAAATCTGGCTAATAAGAATTCTTTGAACACCCATGGCTCTATCTTTAAGAAGTATAAACAAAAATGTGACCTTAGAAAGGTGCTGAATAAGCTCACCCTTTCTAGCTCTTTCTAAACTCTGGCTGGCTGATTCAACTCAACTGTTCTGGTTCAAACTCCTCTCCAAGCTCATTGATTCAATCTGGCTTCTCTTGGTTCCTCACAGAATTGCTGTGCTTGGCCTAACTCTGGCAATTTGTTCTAATCATTTGGATCATTCTTATGCTCTGGCTTCAACTGTCTCTGCATAAACTCACAAATGAAGGAATGAATGAACTCAACTCCACTCAACTGAGCTGACTCCTAACTGACTTGCTTTCCCTGGTCAACCCTTAACAAGCTTCTCATGAGAGTTGGGCATATCCTATCTCTGACTCATTCTGTTGAATCTTTCTCTGGTTTGTCACTTTGCCCCTCAATCAGATGTCATTGTTTGGGATTAAAGGTGTGTATTAAGGACATGTCTGTATTCCAGCCAGATCATACTGTAATCCAGGGTATGTCTGTATTCTAGTTGGATCACATAGGCCTAGAAGGTTTTTGGATGTGATACTTTGCCAGAGCAGCCAAGTTGCTGGATTAAAATTCCTTTATATCTTTCCCCATTCTGTTTAAACCAAAAACTCTTACAACAGAAACAGTCATCAGTCCCATCAGTTTAATAGTCTGAATGTCTTTATAAAGAATTGTTGAGGCTATGATTCTTAATCTCAACAGTCCGGTTGTTCTTACAGGGATCTGTTGATATGATGACCTTGCATAACTGCAGTGCTGAGCTCTCAGCCAATATCCATTTCAGCATCAAAAGTTTAAGTCTGAGCCGGGCATGGTGGCGCAAGCCTTTAATCTCAGCACTTGGGAGGCAGAGGCAGGCAGATTTCTGAGTTCAAGGCCAGTCTGGTCTACAGAGTTCCAGGACAGCCAGCGCTACACAGAGAAATCCTGTCTCAAAAACAAAACAAAACAAAACAAAACAAAACAAAACAAAACAAAACAAAACAAAACGTTTCAGTCTGCCAGTCTGATGAATGATCTGTCCTTCTTCAGTTTGTTGAGCTGTCTCCGTGCCACCGGGGCAAGAGGGCACAACATTTTTCGTTATATTTGTTACTGTCTTTCTGCATCCTTTCTTGAGTCATGCCTTTCACATGGAAGCACTCCTACTCAGATCAGACCTTTATCAATTTTGATGGAACCCATAGCCAGCCTTTTCTAGGCAACACAACATATTCCATGAGTTCCATTCTTACGTTAAAACATCTTTCAAGTATATAGGTTGATCTAATTCATCAGGTTTTTTCTACAATCCCATGTGTTTCACCTAATCTTATCCCGCCTTTCTATTTATCAAGATACAATTAGATCTTTATGAATCCACACATAAACTAGACACTTGGGCACTTGCATTCCATACCTGCCTCCATGCTAGTGAGCCAAGCTTCTCACCCATTTAAAAACGGACACAAACACAATCAAACCATCTTACCTAAAATGTCAATATACAGTGTCTCCAATAATGAGACAGGAAATGCCTGGGTTATGTTGCTTGTTGTTAGGATACAAGCTAACTCCTTTAGGGAGTTTCTCATTGGTAAGAGATTACTTCAAAGATCCCTTGATCTGCATGCATTAGTCCAATGTCTACCCTTACCACAACTTCTACAAACCACAGAAGGCTGAGATCTTCTAGAGAATTCTCTAGGAATGCCTTGTCTACAATCTCTTTTCAAATGGTCTTGTCTCCTTGAGTAAAAACAACGGGAAATTTGATATCTAGGATTATTAGCCATTGCTTGTCTAATTACATAATTATTACAGTCAATATCAGCAGTAGTTCTAATCCATTCATCCATGAGTGCTAATTGAGCTTTTAAATTAAAAGGTCTAAGAACTTTCTTTTTTCTTATTTCTTTATTTATTATTAGAGAATTTCTTCATTTACATTTCAAGTGTTATCCCAGAAGTCCCCTATACCCTCCCCCTGCCCTGCTCCCCTACCCACCCACTCCCACTACTTGGCCCTGGCATTCCCCTGTACTGGGGCATATAAACATTGTTAGACCAAGGGCCTTTCCTCCCCAATAATGGCCAACTAGGCCATCTTCTGATACATATGCAGCTAGAGACATGAGCTCTGGGGGTTCTGATTAGTTCATATTGTTGTTCCATCCATAGGGTCGCAGACCCCTACAGCTCTTGGGTACTCTCTCTAGCTCCTACATTGGGGACCCTGTGTTCTGCCCTATAGATGACTGTTATCATCTACTTCTGTATTTGTCAGGGACTGTCAAAGCCTCACAGGAGACAGCTATATCAGGGTCCTTTCAGAAATATCCTGCTGGCATATGCAGTAGTGTCTGCATTTGGTGGCTGATTATGTGATGGACCACGCTGGTGGGGCACTCTTTGGATGGTCCATCCTTTCATTTTGGCTCCAAACTTTGTCTCTGCACCTCCTTCCATGTATATTTTAATCTTTATTATAGGGAGGAATGAAGTATCCACGCGTTGGTCTTTCTTGATTTTCTTGTGTTTTGGAAGTTGTATCTTGGGTATTCTAGGTTTCTGGGCTAATATCCGCTTATCAGTGAGTGCATAGTAAGTGACTTGAGCAAATGGATGTATCTGGAGGATATCATCCTGAGTGAGGTTACCCAATCACTAAGAACTTTCTTATACTCTGCATTTTCATTTTTGAAGCTAGAGCTTCAATTAATACCTTTCTTGCATCTGGATCTAATATTGCCCTACTTAGAGCAGATGTTGATCTATGTAATAAGTCAGTAAAAGTCTCTCTGGGGCTCTGCATAATTTTTGTGAATGACACAGTTTTTTTTTCCCCTTGTTTCTTCACTTCATTCCAGACTCTTAAGCTACTAAAGTATATTGTATAATAAAGACATCAAATTGCATCTGGTGTCTTAAGTAGTATACTAACCTTCACCAAATAATTGATCTTTCATTATATTAAAACGCCATTAGATTTATTATGATTTTCCATAATTGCAGCTTCTTCTCACCACCATGTCAGCTACTAAAATTGAGAACCAGCATTCAGTGTAGCTGCTACTAAGTCTTTACAGTCTAGGGAGATAACCTTGTTTGGGTGGCCAGCTGTTTAACATCTGTCTCACTGCTTATAACACTCTCTGACACTTGCTCACACACTGCAGTGCTTTGGGGGGCCATGAGCACCAGCTACACTTCCTGACCTAAGACATCTCAGTCCCTTCATTCTATCTGAGTCCAGGATCACTGCAGTTGTGGCTTTGCCCTGAGGACTCTGTAGCGATGATGCTGGGGTTGACCTCAGCTGTGGTGTGATGAGAAAGCAAGGATAGGGCAGAGCCACCGTAGGGAGACCTCTTGGGTCTGTCTTTGTGAGTGGAAAAGAAGTCAAGAGAACTCTTTTCTGGGACAAAATTCTGAATGATTTTCAGAAATTTGGAGAATTGATAAGGACTTTGACATGACTTAGTTTATACAACGGCCTACTGTCAGCTAATAGTTCAAAACAAAAATCTATTTTTTTTTTTTGCTTATTTTCTTTTAAGAATTCATCTCTACCTCAAGTTTCTTCATAATTACTGTCCTCACATTGCCTGACATTGCCTAGTAATTTAATTTTCCCTCAATTGTGAAGTTCCCCTTCAAACAACATTCATGTGAAAAGCTTATTAATATTTCATGAGATATCTATGCCAGCATCAAAAATGCTGCTTCCATTTCTTACCTGTTTTGGGAACCTGCTGCAGCTGCAACCCGGGGCAGCATCCCAGGTGGCCACACCACTGGCAAGACTATTTATAGTCTCTGTGAACCCTTCCCTTTTATTCATTCTGATGATAGAATTAAAGTCCTATGGAAATATACATGGAAAACCCTAACATGATTAGTAACTGAACAAATTCCACGTCTCTGTGGAATATGGGTCTCTGTCATGAATATGATTCCATACTCCTCCTACTCATGCTCAAGGTATAACATGATGTGTTATATATGTTATAAGTCTGCCTAGTTTGCTAGGTTCTTGTCTTAGGCAGGAAAGTGTGCTGAAATTTGGCTTTTTCCCTGCATTTAGAACAGTAGCTTTGCCCTGTGGGCAATTGTAGTGCATTGCACTGATGGATGTGTTGGTGCCATAGTAACATCATCAATATGACCTGGTTGTGGCGTCATGTTCTTCCTGCCTCTGTGTTTGCTTGGCAGCATTAGGTTGAGCATATATGCTGCTGTAGTTGCAGGGCACACTGGGCTGAACTCTGTTGATACCAGTACTTAGTTTTGAGACAAAGAACTTGAGAGCATTCTTCTATTTTGGAACATTTCATGAACTACTGATAATAAAAGGAAAAGTTTGATATCATTTGTCAGTGAGATCATCTGAGTCATGGATTCTTTTAACTAATAATTTTGTTTCTGTTCTCGTGAGAAACTACTTAATTTTTGTTTCTGGAGCTTGTCTGCATTATCTGAGTTATAGAATTTGGCAAGGGATGCTTAAATATGCAAATCTCCAAATATATTACAATAGATAGATATAGCAGTGCCACCATAAATATTTGTGAGTTAAAATAAATGCACAAGGTGATTTCATTAGATGTAAAATTGTTTAGTTATTTACCACTCCTAGTGAATTCAATATTTTATCAAAATGTTTAGTTATTTACCATTCCCAGTGACTTTAATATTTTATCAGCATGTATGACCATTTTTTATCTCTAAAGGCATTCTCATCTGTCTCTATCTTTTAACTTGTATCATTAAATAGCTGTATGTTCTGTCAGATTACTGTCAGCATGTGAGTGGTTCTTCTGCTCCCCCCGCCCTTCCATGTGCTTTGCCCTTATATGCTGCATATCTTTCTTGCATATCTTTCTGATGTAGGCTATTTTAACAAGCAGATAGTAGTTTTCCTTATGGCTTCGATTTGCTTTTCCTCGTTGGTAATAGTATGAACATCATGTGCATATTTGCCACCCTTATTCTGTTGTGAGGTAATCTCACAGTATTTGCTCTCTTTCCCATTACTTTGTTATTCTTGTTGTACTCTGAGAGCTCACAATACATTTTATTCAGAAGCCGTGATTCAAAAAATGGCACTCCTGAGCACTTCCCCAGTCTGTATCTCTTCTTTTCATTCTTTTCATGAATTTTGTATTAATTCTTTTAATGAATTCATGTATTTTGTACAGCAAATATTTCTCATTTTGGTGAAGTATAAGCTGTAGAACCTGGTTTTGGTGTCTCATCTTAGAAATGTTCACTTAACACTGGCTACTGAATACTATCATGCTTTAATATATATAATGTATAAATGCATGTATTACATGTATTTAATTACATTGTAGTAGTTTGTAATTTTAATAGATAGTAACAATTTTCATAAATTACAATAACTATATATAGAGAGATTACATGTAGTACCATGATCTAATTAAGTTAACTTATTTAAGAATCTCAAAACTCATGTAAATGTTCATTTTGAAGCTCTAGATGTTCAGTTGCCCAGCACAAACACATTCACATATATTGATATTCAGCACAGAGTAGAACACACTGGCTCTTTATTACAAGGTCAAAATTAAAATGCTGTAGAGAAGCACCAACTGTCTATGCTAACACAGAGAGAGAGAGCATTGGCAATTAGTGTGACGAAACTAGCAGTCAAAGTCAACAAGAGATGCTCCCCTGAGAGCGCCACCTGCAGCCAGTGACTGACAACTGCATGTTCCTTTGGCTCGGTGTTTACTTGGTGGAACTTGTGTGTGAATAACACTTCAAGAGGACCATGTGTGCTTTGTTTGGATAATATTTTTACTGTTTCCCCGTACTTTCAACTTTCCTAAACCAATGGCTTCAAATATGTGAAATGTCTTAGTCAGGGTTTCTATTCCTACACAAATATCATGACCAAGAAGCAAGTTTGGGAGGAAAGGGTTTATTCAGATTACACATTCACATTACTGTTCATCACCAAAGGAAGTCAGGACTGGAACCCATACAGGGCGGAAAGCAAGAGCTGATACAGATGCCATGGAGGGATGTTTCTTACTGGCTTGCTTCCCCTGGCTTGCTCAGCTTGCTTTCTTATAGAACCCAAGACTACCAGCCCAGAGATGGCACCACCCACAATGGGCCCTTTCACCCTTGATCACTAATTGACAAAATGCCTTACAGCTGGATCTCATGAAGGCTTTTCCTCAAGGGAGGCTCCTTTCTCTGTCATAACTCTAGCTTGTGTCAAGTTGACATATAAAACCAGTCAGTACATGAGATCTATATGTATCTACTAATTTAATTAACAAGTACACAATGTCTAATATGGGACAGGAATGGAATCAAAAACAAAGTAACATCTGTGGAAAAAATATCCTTTTCTCTACTTTAAAACTCTATTTTTTATGAAAGTCAGATAGAAGTGTGATACAATGTCAAGTCATTCTGCTATTTTTCTATTGACTGAGTATGCTCTTTTATTAGTTTTACTATTTAAAGAATTGTAAATTTAACATTATTTAATATTGTTAATGCAAAGCCACAGGTCTCATCTTAAATGGAATAAAAGATAGTTTATTCTGAAGCCATTTTGAATGATCATGGCCTGGGGCCAGAGATTTAGGATTTGGGTTAATTTCGTGTTCCAATGTGGAAGCAGTTTTATTGTTTTACGGAACAAAGAAAGCCATGAATCAAGGCAAGTTTAAAGCACATTGTTGGATTCATCAGAGAGGCAGTTACGGCAAAATGGAGGAAGCTACTTTTATAGGCTCTAGGGGCTATTTAATGACACCCGTAGGTTTTGGGTTGGTAGAACTTAGTGATCTGCTGAATTAATAATTCAAAACATGAATCCATTAGTCACAAGATAAAGGGTGGGGATGAGAAATGGCTGTCTATATGCTTAGAACCAGCCCAAGATAAAGTGATTAGTTCCTGGACCTACAACTTTCCAACTTCTCTATGATACTGAAATGCCAACAAGTCAATCATTTTCTGCAGACACAGTTCCTTCTCCTTAGTTTTCCTTCACAACATCAAAGAGTACAGATCAGTGATTCGGTCTCCCTGCCTTACAGATACTTATTAACTGAGTATTCTGTGATACATTATAGAATAATTCTTTCCTAGTTAGATAATTCTCATTATTTTAATTAAACCACTATTTTGATGACTATACTTCAGGTTCAGTAGTATCATTGCAACAATGACTCTTTTATCCAAGTACATGAGTTGTAGGTTATTTTAGTCATTAATCGTGTTCAGCACTAAGCTATTTCAGCAACTCTAGCAAACCTGCTTTTTCATAGGTTGCCAACAGCTTCTCAAATCTGACAGAAATGAAAAGGTATAATTCTTGAAAATTTAGCCATATCAACTCTATTCTGTCTGTCTATCTATCTATCTATCTATCTATCATCTATCTTCTAAACTAGGAAATGAGGAAATTGAGTCTGGCTTTTCAGCCCTCACTACTATTTAATATGTACTGCTTTATTCAGTGGTTTGAAATCATTTCCTCATATCACAGACATGGCTAAAGAATTTGTAGCAGAATGAAATTTCCAGATAAAGGGAGCAGCCTGAGACAGTAGCCCTCAGTATGGTTGGAGACTCTCAACAAGTCAGGAAATCATACACTATATAGAAAAAAACCTCAAACTCTGTTCACATGTGCCTATAGTGCATGCCTATTGATCATACATGTATGGACATACAATGTCTTTCTAGAGACTGAATACTAATCAAATGCACTTTGCAGAAATTTTGTTTTAAAGAAACACTAGGAAATTTGTTTCTTTTTTGTTATATTTATCTTATATATGTTCTGCTTTCTGTGCTCAGAAAATTAGGGACAATCAAAAATTCATGTCAAAGAAAACCAAATCTAGACTTCTTTTCTGAAAAATTCCCCATGATAGGTAAATAAATGTGGTGGTTTGAATATGCTTGACCCACAGAGTGGCACTATTTGGAGGTGTAGTCTTGGCAGAGTAGGTGTGTCACTGTGGGCATGGGGTTTAATATCCTCTTCCTAGCTGCCAGGAAGCTAGTCTTCTCCTGCTTGCATTCAGAAAAAGATTTTGAATTCTCAGATCCTCCTGCACCATGCCTGTCTGAGCACTGCCATGCTCCCACCTTGATAATGAACTGAATCTCTGAACCTGTAAGCCAGCACCAATTAAATGTTGTCCTTATAAGAGTTGTCTTGGTCATAGTGTCTGTTCACAGCAGTAAAACCCTAACCAAGACAATAAACAAAGCTACAATTGCACAATCTCTTCTAGAGAACAGAGAATAAGAAGCAATTCACAAGCAAAATTATGAGGACATAATTCACCAGAGTTGAAGTTCTGGAATTATCATGTAAGACACCCACAACACAGTCTAACTCTCACTTGACATCAGTGTGAAAAAATTTTATCTCTATGTAACAGATATCCACTAGGAAAAAAATGCTAAAATATATTTACAACACAGCATGACCATGCCAGATATTCTGGGTTGTAAGGTGAGTGAAGCATATGGCAAGGAAAAGACAACAAAGTCAAAAGACTTAAAAAATGGTCCCCTCTTAGAAAAGAAGAGACACTTCAACATCTCCTCCATGGATGCTCCAGGGATATCAATATTTTAGAGTAAAGTACAACACATTGATATAAGAGAGACACACCAGCACCTGTCCCAGCCCTCCCGCCTTCCCCCGGGTCTCTGAAAACAAGCAAGAGGCTCACAGACTGCAGCACGGGTCATAGAGATTATAATTGAAATGAATCTGTAGGCAGTTACTGGCTGCTGGGGTGGGGAAGCAGACACATTTTCTTCAGTGGTGTAGCCACCGGTTAAGTTACCCATGCTTCCGTTATCAACAATAATGAAAACACATTGGGTCAACAAATCTAAACCAACAAAAGCAAATCACAAAAATAGGAGGAGGGCGAGTCAGAAAGAAGAACAGTACAAGTAGGGGAAGGACGCAGGAGGTAGGAGGGTAAGTGTGGTCAGAACACCTTATAGAGCTGTATTAAAATGTCATATGAAAGCTACTCACTATTATATATCATGAATACCTGCTAATAAAAATAAAACACTAGCCAGGGTGGTGGCGCACGCCTTTAATCCCAGCACTCGGGAGGCAGAGGCAGGCGGATTTCTGAGTTCACGGCCAACCTGGTCTACAGAGTGAGTTCCAGGACAGCCAGGGCTACACAGAGAAATCCTGTCTCAAAAAAAAAAAAAACCAAAAGCAAATAAACAACCAACCCCCCCCCCAAAAAAAAAAACCCACTAACATTAACAGAGCAGTAATCATCTAGACTTCAGTAGCTCTGTGCTCTTCTCATTATTCCCACAAATGTTTTTACTGGAACACTGCAAATCTTGATTCAAGATCTGAGCCATACAAACACAGACGAGAATTTTTTAAAATTGTTTTTCAATTTTTTCTTGAATTAATGCAGAAAACTGAGTAGGAGATTAGAGACTACATTGGCAGAGGGGCAGTAAGTGCTGTGAAAAATGGATAGTTTTTTAACATAATAAAGTTTAGGTACATAGTAACAGGAATATTAATTCATACTGGAGTAAATGTAAATTTTTTATTTGAATAAACTGTTATTAGAAAAAGTTATATCTTGTTATCTTATCTTGCATTTGCACAACCAAGTATATATGTGACCTACTTTTCATATTCTATTTACATATAATAATTTAAAAATCTTGTAACTGTTTTTCTATTGAATATAAAAGTACAAATTATGTCCTTAGTTGCCTTTAAATAAAATATTCATTGTTGCACTGAAATATAACCAAATAAATCAAATAAAGTTTAGGGATTAAAAGAAAAAAGATTTTCTTTCCTTTCTTCCTTTTTTCTTCTTTTTAAATTAAATGCTGGTATTACCCACTCTTGAGATCCTAACTGTGGTAGTTTGGGCCAGAGAGTGGAGCTATTAAGTGGTGTGGCCTTATTGGAGTATGTGTGGCTTTGTTTAAGGGAGTGTGTCACTGTAGGGGTGGGATTTAAGACACTCCTCCTAGCTGCCTGGATGACAGTCTTCTCCTGTTTGCATTCAGAACAAGATGTAGAACTCTCAGCTCTTCCAGTTCTATGCCTGCCTGTACACTGTCTTGCTTCCTGCCATAATGATAATGGACTCAACCTCTGAAAGTGTAACCCAGCTACAATAATTGTTGTCCTTTATAAGAGTTGCCTTGGTTATGATGTCTCTTCACAGCAATGGAAACCCTAAGAGAGTAACATAATCAAATATAAAAAGTGACATCCGGTAAAGTAGGTTATTAAAATTAAGTTGCCAGCGGGACTCTGCTTACACTAGGTCCACCTATCTAGAGTCAGCCTATATTGGGCTATTCTGAACCTCTGTAAATACTACAGGAATAAAAGGGTTTTAGGAGAAGCACTCAGACCACAGGGCTGAGGGGAGATCAGGTAAAGAGGCACATTGAAGCTCCTCACTACTGTGATGCTGGGGTATCTGAGGAAGCTGAGGAAGGCCAGCCTACTTGTGAGGACAAGGAGAGCTGGAATCCATGTGGGCAATGGTGGCTTGCCTCCCTGTCCTTCTTGTGTCCTGATGGCACACTCTGCCATGCTTAACCAGAAGAGAGCAGGGAGAATACACAGGTAAGTGTCAGTACTGGTGCCTTGCCTTGCCTTGTGAGTATGTGGTAGGATAACCACCCACAGTACAGTGCCAGGGAGTTATAAGAAGATGCAAAGTGGCCATAGCAGAGCATGTGTAGAAAGCAAGAGGTCCCTGGCATGCCTTCCTTGTCTGTACCTCTCCCGCTCTTGCTTTTGGACTCTTATAGCCCAGAAACTTCCTTCCACATTTTGCCACAACCTCTCCTCCACCATCTTTCTGGTTGTTCCCGGACATCTTCCTAAAGGACTTGGAGTCTGCCTCCCTGAACCACTGCAGGAGGAGAGATTAAGGTGCTTGTCCTGCTGTGGAAGGCAGCCTGGCCTCTATGTCCCAGTAACCCCAGTAGATCCTTTGTCAGGCGGATTAGGAAGTCCCTTTCTCCAACCTGCACAACAGGAGAGCTCAGAGCTCAGCCTTAACCAGCTCTCCCTATGTGTCTAAGGTCTTCCCTGATAACACCTTGAAGTTGTGCCAAACATCCAACAAAAACTTGTGTTTCTGCAAATGCTAGTAGCTATTACGTTAAACATGAATTGTGAGCACCGGGTAGATATGGGTACATTAGGGACATTGTGAAGAAACTGTGTCATTAAAGATCGAACATCAGGCAATTAAAACTAACATTAAGCACACGAACATTCCTGTTTGTGAGATGCCAGCATAAAGCAGCATGACCTTGGCCAAGTGACTGTGTGGCGTCTGCATGGGGAGAGTTTAGAACTGATGAATTCTAAATCTCTTCACCAGCTCCTTGGTGCCAGAAAGCACAGCTGAGCTGCACCTATGGCTCTCCTGCTGCTTCACCCTAAACACCATCACAGTGGCTCAGACTCTGCCTCTGCCAGCTTCCCTGCTTTCAGTTTCAAGCTGTCCAAGGATTTTGTTGGATGCCAGGGCCACATGCCCTATCAGGGCTTCATTCTTCAAAAATCCAAGTCTTACATGCATGTGTGAACCCAGAGACATCTCATTAATTACTTCAGAGTATTTTCCGTCCTCACGTAGACTTACTATTATCTCCACATCACTACGATCTCCTGCAGAGGAACCTCTACATGTATACAGTCATCCTCCTTCCTAGAAGCTCAAGAGAGACACTTTTCATTCCAGTTTTCTAGATGAGGAAATGGAAAAGGCATTTATTCACAGAGATACAGCTAATAAAGTAGTAAGTCATCCGTGAGGGAGTGTGGTCCCAACACCCATTTTCTTAGTACAACCCAAGAAACAAAATTTATAATAATATGCACAAATGTTTAAATCCAATCATCAACTAAGCCTCACCAGAAAATGTAAATAAGCCCAAGAACCAGATTACACCAACACAAAAACTCTACTGTGACAGGTCTCTAAAGGGACCGAGTGGTTCAGACCAGTAGCCTTGGCTGCTCAGGACACTCAGGAGTTCAAGCCCAGCTTAGGCTGCAGAATGAGTCCAATGACAATCTTGCACACCTATTGAGATCCTATTTCAAAATTTAAAAGTATAAGGGGAACTAGACATATCACTTAGCATGGGCCTATCATGCACAAAATCCCGGGAATTCTATTCTCCCTCAGGAACACTGTACGAGAAAGTGATGTCTGTCCTGGAGAAATACCATCAAGTTTCAAAAAATTGTCTTCATTCTGAGGAAAACATGTCTACCCAGAGGAAATGCTGCCCCCTTGTAAAGAAACATGTTTACCCTAAGGAAACTCTGTGCACTTTCAGGAAATGCTCTTCAAGGTGGGGAAACTGTTTATCCTGAAACTTTGCCCACTCTGAGGAAACTTTGTTCACTGTGAGGGAACTTTGTCCACTGTGAGGGAACTTTGTCCACTGTGAGGAAACTGTCCACTGAGGAAACTCTGCCCACGCTAAGAACTGTTCATGCAGAGAAAACACTTTCAGTCTGAGTAAACTGTCCTCTCTGAGGAAATTCTTTCCATTGTGAAGGAACGTGGATTACCTTGAGGAAACACTATTCACTTGAAACTCTGCCTCCCTTGAGGAGACCCTGATCTCACTGGTGAAATGCATCCTCGAATTTCCTCTTTTCCAAACACAGGATCCCTTCTGCATACAGCAGTGCTTGCTAGCTGATGGGGAGCCTGCTACCTGCCCCATCCTCACCCTAGACTGAGACCTGTTAAAGACAAAGACCATGCCTTCCAATTTGAGGATAGCTATTGCTCAGCTGTCATTAAATCATCCTTTCTATCTAAACAGAACAGGATTTGTGTCTGAAATTGGTTTTTGCCCCCTCTATAAAGCAGCGTGACCTTGGCCAACTGACTGTGTGGTGTCTGCATGGGGAGAGTTTAGAACTGATGAATTCTAAATCCCTTCCCAGGGTGAGGATTTTGTTTAAAGAGGTGAAAGGAGCCAGAGGGAATCCATGCTAGGCACCCACTCACCAGCTCCTTGGTATGTGCCTTCCTCTGCCAGAAAGCACAGCTGAGCTGCACCTATGGCTCTCCTGCTGTTTCACCCTAAACACCATCACAGTGGCTCAGACTATGCCTCTGCCAGCTTCCCTGCTTTCCGTTTCAAGCCGTCCATACATGATAGCCCTCTATTTAATGAGTCAATTTAAATAATAATCTGATCTGGGGGTCAAATAAAGGCATAAAAATTCACAGGAATTATCAAAGAAGAGTGAAAGAATATTATTTAAAAAAACCACCTGATTATTCAAGGAATAGAGAGAAGAATGGGACTGTAACCTGGATAAGACATTTTAGGACTGAGAAAATCCTAACAGTGGGTGGCTATGGCCCAGCAAGGGTACAAAGCCAGATCTCTGCAGAAATTCCCAGGGAAATCTACACTTCACTTATTTTTACCATAGATTAAACACTCAAAAGCTAATGTCTGAGGAATCAATCTAGATACATTGATAAGACATAAACAAATATTTAAAGGGAAATTGTGTGTTTCTTAATGATACTTTTAAGTTTGAAAATCAGAGTAAATTACAGTGTGATAGTTGCTTCATGTGGATTAATGATACCATCAAATTGGTTCATCATGTATTGTAAACTTAGAGATGATCCAGCCCAGACTCAGGCTGTTCTAAGATCTAAGGAAATGTCAAATCCACTGGCCTATGTCCAGAGCACACACACTGAATTCTAGTTATCTGCCATTACAAACAACAGTCAGCTTCTTTAGGACACATCTACTTGGCAATCTCAGAGTAAGAGAATATCTGGATATCTAAATATTTAGTGGTCTATATAGCTGCAAAACTTGAGTTACATTGCATTGGAATGGGCTTTTAATTTATTAGGGAATTCCTATATACACTGTCAAGATGAAATTGTTAATCCCATCTCCTAGGTATAGTTACGACTTGGATTGTTTGAGTAATATTTCTGGGAAAAAGTTACAAGGGACAAAGCTGGTAACTCACTGTCCCGTCCTCTGTGATGACTGTGATAAGAGACAAGATGACAGGAGAGTCTGTTCACTGCAGTTATCATGAACACAGAGTTACATTTGTCTTGTTGTCCTTAGAGCACTTGTGATGAAGCCCAAGCACAGCAGGATGAAAAGCAGGAGGCAAGCAGTGATGGTTGACCGAACTCTCAGTGCAGACCTGGAGGGTGATGCAAGAGCAAAGATGGGAAGTCAGTTTCTGCCTGCACAGTCCCAGCACCTGCAGAACATGGGCAAAGATGGAGGACTGGTTGCTTTGGTCTTAAACATTAGTCACAGAATCTCTGTAAACCATAAGTTATATCTCTTAGTTAGGTATTCATTGCTGTGATAAAACACAATGACCAAAATCAACTTGAGAAAAGGGTTTACTTCAGTTTACTTCTTGTAGTCCATCTTCCAGGGAAGAAGATAAAAGCAGGGAATCTGGATGCAGGAGCTGATGCAGAGGCCATGGTGAGTCCTGCTTTCAGTTTTGCTCCTCACGGGTTCCTGAACCTGCTTTTTTATAGCTCTCTGGACTACCAGCTCATGGATGGTACCATCCACAATGGGAAGAACCCTTTCATAGCCACCAGGAAATGCTCCACGGGCCTACTTATAGCCTGATCTGATGGAGGTATTTTCTCCACTGAGGTTCCTACTCTCAGATAACTCTAGATTATATGTCAAGCTAACATAAAAATTAGCCATCACAGACCTAAATCTACCCATCTAATGTAACAGACATGTAACTAATACATCGAACAATCTATGGAAAGAATTTGGATAAAAAGTAACAAGTACAATTAGCCAGTTAGAATCAACAGCCAGTAAGGAGATGGCAGGAGATCCAGTCCTCCCACACCAGGACATTACTGTCTCACTAAGTCACAGCATGCACACACACTCTGAAAGAGGCATCTGGAGCTAGCTAAATAAATTCCAGAGAGCACACATGCTGTGTTGTAAAATTCACATCATTTAGTAATTTGGTGTTGGGAAGGGATTGTAATACTCACTTAAAAAAAATAAGAGCTTGTTTTGCTTTTAACAGACTTTTTGCTTTTTTGTACCTATTGCTTTTAAGGCAGAACAGGTAATTAGATAAAGCTGGAGAGGGTGGTGTAGACACACTTGGAACTTGTAGTATAGACAAATCCAGAGTGGTAATAGAGGAAAAACCTGGTAGCATAGACACTTCTGGAGCAGATGGTGTAGACATGCCAGGAGAGGGTAGTATAAATACAGCAGGAACAGGTGGTAACACCATGCCTGTAGCAGGTGGCATAGAGCTGCCTAGAATGGGTGATATAAACAAACCACTCAAACAGGTGATATGGACATGTCTGAGGTAGGCAGTGAAGACACGCCAGGGGTGGGTATTGGAAGCACACTTGGAATAAGTGATACAGAAGTGCCTGGGGCAGGTGGTATAGACATTTGGGAGATTAATTAAACAACCTAAAGTCACAGTTTGTGGGGTGCAAGTGGGGGATTAGCAAGTGCCTGTGCCATTCTAACTCACACAGAGACCTCTTTTTCAGCACACCTGTTGCCTGGAGAAAGAAAGAGGGAGATGTGAGTTGATGAGCTACCAACATAGCAAACACTATTTCTAAAGGTATAGTCTGCCAGCATCTTCCCCAAACAGATGGCTTAGTGAAAATAAAGAAGTGTCATGGAAAGAAAATATGTAACCCATTCACCTGACAACTCTACTGAACCATTAGACACGTTCTCATAAAGAGAGGAGCTCTTTCCACAGATAAATAACCCATCTTTTCAGATGGGCTTTTCAAAGACAGCTGCACATTTCCACAGTATTGACTCCACTGTGTATGACCCTTCCAGTATTCACAAAGGAAGACTTGCCTTTCCCTGGCTCGATAGTCTTCCTTTCAACCAAGAAAATTCTGACCATAGCTTTCCTAATTTCAGGTAATAAAGGTCATTATGGACTAATTAAAATAACTTGGTCTGAAGGCACTTTGACTCCTAACATAATTATGCATTACTAATATTCCTCTACTGAAGAACTGGGGCTAAGGGACAGTGGTGGGTGGTTTTGTTGTTGTTGTTGTTGTTGTTGTTGTTGTTGTTCTAGCATGCCCTGGGTTCCATTCCAAGCACTAGAGAAAACAACACCAAAAGCCAGAACCATACAAACCAAACAAAAGCACATCCTCTTTATATTGACCATATTTGTTTATCCCTAAGAATGCCTGAGCTCTGAAATTCACTTTAGAATTTGTTATTTAAATTTAAATGCGAGAATCTAGTTCAGCTATGAAAGTGCTCTAGTGATGTCAGAGCTTGAGAGCAGTCAGTGTTAATGTTCAGGTGCACCATGCCATGCAAATCCTCAAAGGCACTTGCAGACTCCCCAGATGTCTTCTCGTGCAGATTCTCCACATTCTTAAACTTGAACATACTGGCTTGCCTGTGTGAACTTTGGCTATTTAAAATTTCCCTAGAAGACAGATTTGTTTTGAATATATGGTTACTGAATCTTTCATAAAAAGACTTAAACATTTTTTTTAACTTCTACTCTTAGTAAAACATAAAGCACTTGTAGACCTCTCCATACAAAGAAAGAGCTCTTAATGTGAAAGGATGTTTGTATTTGGTGGCCCAGAACTCAAGTAGGAAGGCAAGATAGGCTGAATTACTCAAGTCACAGTCACACTGCAAGCTGATACAGGAGAAGGCAAAGGATGCTCAGAGACTGCATCAGTGGAGGTGATGCTCACACACCTAGGGCATGTGATATATCACAAAGATGAGGAAGCAGGAACCTATATTATAATGTAGGTACACCTAGGTAGTCTGCTACAGAAAGCCACCGGGTTATGCCTGTCCAGTTAATTTCTACTACACAGAACAGGGAACACTGACCCTCGAGGTAGAGCAAAATGAGAGAGATGTCCTGATTTTTTTATTGGTGAAGACAGCAATTTATTTCCAAATCTAGATAAATAATTTCCATGTGGATAGCAAGGTAGCACAGTGGAAAAAGTCATTCAATTGCAAAAAGGCAATACCACAAGAATTACAGACAATAAAAATTCTCAGTATTTCAAGTTAATAGGGAGTGAAGGACTTTTGAAACATTATAGACAAAAGCTTTATACAGAAAACCAAAAATGACATCAGAATAGACAATTGTACCCTTGTGCACAAGGGTGGTAGCTGGGTGACACGTAGCTCAGACTCTAAAACAAGTCCCAGTTAATGTTAGAATGCTTAAGTCTGGTGCTGGAGAGATGGCTCAGTGGTTAAGAGCATTGACTGTTCTCCCGAAGGTCCTGAGTTCAAATCCCAGCAACCACATGGTGGCTCACAACCATCTGTAATAGGATCTGATGCCCTTTCTGGTGTGTCTGAAGATAGCTACAGTGTACTCGTATGCATATAATAAATAAATAAATAAATAAATAAATAAATCCTTTTAAAACAATGCTTAAATCTTAGGAAGTATTTTTTTTCTTATTGGAGAAGTCAATAAAAGATGTCAAGCTCAAGAATTCATAAATAGAGCATCCTGCATCCCCTGAGACCTACTGGGTCACAAGGATACCCAGCTTGGAATAGGAAACCCGCCCCACCAATCCCCTCCCAATCTGGTTTTCCTGGCGCATAGCCAGCAGAGAGGCCTGTAGGGGCCCCAATAACTACCAGCTTGGAAAATTCCCCATCCAATTCCTCGCCAGTGAGGTCTGCCTGTGGCAAAGCCAGGAGAGTCAGGTCCCCCAATATCATTGTCTGGACCACAACTTTCTCAACAAGTCCTGCTGATATCAGAATTATCCAAAACCAGGAAAATTATATACTTAAAAGACAGCTTAAGAACACAATCAAGAAGAGCAAGGGCAGTATGGCACCACCAGAGCCGAGCTTGCTATAGCAAGCCCAGGATATCCTGAGAAAACTGAAGCACAAGAAGAGGATCTTAAATCTAGTCTTATAAAGATGATTGGCATTTAAAGAGGAAATGAATAAATCAGATCATCATGGATTAGATCAGCACTTCAACAACAGAAAAAACAGAAAGCCTACATACTTATGGAAATCTAACAATAGTCTACTCAATGATCACGGGCTCACGAAAGAAATAAAGAAATAAAAGATTTTTCTAAAATCTTATGAAAATAAGGTCACAACATACCCAAATTTATAGGCCATAATGAAAGCAGAAATCCTTTCATGGGTATTTTGTTCCCTATTCTAATAAGGAATGAAGTATCCACACACTGGTCTTCCTTCTTCTTGATTTTCTTGTGTTTTGCAAATTGTATCTTCGATATTCTAAGATTCTGTGCTAATATCCATTTATTAGTGAGTGCCTATCTAGTGAGTTCTTTTGTGATTGGGTTACCTCACTAAGGATGATATCCTCCAAATACATCCATTTGCCCAAGAATTTCATAAATTCATTGTTTTTAATAGCAGTGTAGTAATCCATTGTGTGAATGTACCACATTTTCTGTATTCATTCCTCTGTTGAGGGACATTTGGGGTCTTTCCAGCTTCTGTTTATTATAAATAAGGCTGCTATGAACATAGTGGAGCAAGGAGTTACAGAGACAAAGTTTGGAGCTAAGACAAAAGGATGGATTATCCAGAGACTACCCCACCTGGGGATCCATCCCATAATCAGTCACCAAATCCAGACACTATTGCATATGCCAGCAAGAGTTTGCTGAAGGGACCCTGATATAACTGTCTCATATGTGGCTATGCCAGTGCCTGGCAAATACAGAAGTGGATGCTCACAGTCATCTATACGATGGAACACAGGGCCCCCAATGGAGAAGCTAGAGAAAGTTCCCCAGGAGCTGAAGGGGTCTGCAACCCTATAAGAGGAATGACAATATGAACTAACCAGTACCCCCAGAGCTCATGTCTCTAGCTGCATATGTAGCATAAGATGGCCTAATCGGCCATCATCAGGAAGAGAGGCCCCTTGGTATTGCAAACTTTATATGCCCCAATACAGGGGAATGCCAGGTCCAAGAAGTGGGAGTTGGTGGGTAGGGGAGAAGGGTGGAGGGAGGGTATAGGGAACTTTCAAGATAGCATTTGAAATGTAAAATTAAAAAAATCTAATAAAAAACTACAAAAAATTAAAAGCAGAACTAAGAGGAAAGTTCATAGCACTAAGTGACTTCATAAAGAAATTGGAAAATTCTTATACTAACTAAAAGTATACTTGAAAGCTCTAGACAAAGAAGAAGAAAAACAGGAGAGGGGGGAAGAAGAGGAGGAAAAGGAAGCAAACACACCTAAGAGTAGATGTTAGAAAATAACCAAACTTAGGGCTGAAATCAATCAATTAGAAACAAAAGGAAAAATACAAAAGAAATCAATGAAACCAAGAGCTGGTTCTTTGAGAAAATCAAGGCAATGGACAAACCCTTAGCCAAGCGAACTAAAACTCAGAGAGATGGTACCCAAATCAACAAAATCAAGGCAATGGACCAACCCTTAGCCAAGCGAACTAAAACTCAGAGAGATAGTATCCAAATTAACAAAATCAGAAATGAAAAGGGAGTCATAAAATGAACTTTGAGGAAATTCAAAGAATCATTAGGTCTTATCTCAAAATGTAGGCCGGTACTCTACAAAATTGGAAAATCTAAATGAAATGAATGATTTTCTAGACAGATAAAAATTTCCAAAGTTAACTCAGTATCAGATGAAATATCTAAATAGTCTCATAACTCCTAAGGAAATTGAAGCATTCACTAAAAGTTTCCCAACCAAAAATAAGTCCAGGGCCAGATGGCTTTAATGCAGAATTCTGTGAGACTTTCAAAGGAGAATTAATACTAATACATTTCAAAATATTCCACAAAATAGAAACATAAGAACACTGTCAAACTCATTCTATGAGGCTACTCTCACCCTGATATCTAAACCATATAAAGACTCAATAAATAAATAGAATTTCAAACCAATTTCCCTCATGAAATTGATGCAAAAATACTCAATAAAATACTTGCAAACCAAATCCAAGATCATATCAACGACGTCATCTACGATTATCAAATAGACTTCATCCCAGAGATGCAGAGGTGGTTCAGTATATGAAAATCCATCAACCTAATTCACCATATAAACAAACTGAAAGGAAATAACACATGATCATCTCACTAGATGCTGAAAAGGCCTTTGACAAACTGCAACACCACTTCATGTTAAAAGTCTTGTAGAGATCAAAAATACAAGATGTATACCTAAACATAATAAAGACAATATACAGCAAGTCAATAGCTAACATCAAATTAATGGAGAGAAACTTAAAGCAATCCCACTAAAGTCAGGGACAAAATAATCCACGATGTCCACTCTTTCTGTATCTCTTCAATATAGTACTTGAAGTTCTAGCTAGAGCAATAAGATAACTAAAAAAGACAAAGGAGAAAGAAATTGAAAAGGAAGAAGTCAATGTATCACTATTCACAAATAATATGATAGTATATATAAGTGATTCCAAAAATTCTACTGGAGAAATCCTAAAGCTCATAAACACCTTCAGCAAAGTTGGTGGATACAAAATTAAGACAAAGAAATCATTATCCCTCCATTATACAAATGATAAATGGATTGAGAAAGAAGTAAGTAAGACAGTACCCTTCAAAATAGCTACAAATAATATAAAATATCTTGGTGTAACTCTAACCAAGCAAATAAAAGACCTGTGTGATAAGAACTTCAAATCTCTGAATGAATAAATCAAGGAAGCTATCAGAATATGGAAAGATCTCCCATGCTCATGGATTGGTAGGATTAATATAGTGAAAATGGCCATCTTACCAAAAGCAATCTATAGATTCAATGCAATTTCCATCAAAATTCCAACATAATTCTTTACAGAACTTGAAAGAGCAATTCAGAACTTCATATGGAAAAACAAAAAACCCAAGATAGTTAAAACAATCCTGAACAATAACAGAATCTCTGGGGGTATTACTACTTCTGACTTCAAGCTATACTATAGAGCAATAGTAATAAAAAAACTGAATGGTATTGGTATAGAAACAGACAGGTTGATCAATGAAATAGAATTGAAGACCCAGAAATAAACCCACATATCTATGGACACTTGATTCTTTTTTTTACAAAGAAGACAAAACCACACAATGGAAAGGGGAGAGCACCTCTAACAAATGGTGCCAGTCTTAACAGGATGTCTGCATGTAAAAGAATGCAAACAGATCCTTCTTAATCACCCTGCACAAAACTCAAGTCTAAATGCATCAAAGACCTGAACATCAAACCAGATACACTAAATTTAATAGAACATAAAGTGAGGACTAGCCTTGAGTTTGTCAGTACAGCAGACAACTTGAACAGAACTCATGACACTGAAAAGCTTCTATAAGCCAAAGGACACTGTCAATAGGACAAAACAATAGCTTACAGATTGGGAAAAGGTCTTCACCAACCCTACATCTGACAGAGGGCTAATATCCAAAATATATAAAGAACCAACAAACCAAATAACTCAATTTTAAAATGGGATACACAGCTACAAAGAGAATCCTCAGCAGGGGAATCTCGAATGGCCAAGAAGCACTTAAAGAAAAGTTCAGTGTCCTTGGTCATCAGAGAAATGCAAATCAAAATGACTATGAGATTCCACCTTACACAGACCAGAATGACTAAGATAAAACAGTCAAGGTAGAGCACATGCTAGAGAGGATGTAGAGCAAGGATAACACTCCTCACTTGCTGGTGGGAATGCAAACTTGTACAACCACTCTGGAAATCAATTTCGTGATTTCTTAGGAATAGTTCTACCTCATGAACTAGCTATATCACTCCTGGGCATATACCCAAGAGATGTTCCACCATCCCACTAGGACACTTGCTTAACTATGTTTATAGCAGCTTTATTTTAATATTCAGAAACTAGAAATAACTTATATGTCCCTCAACTGAAGAATGCCTAAAGAAAGTGTGTGTGTCTACACAATGGAATACTACTTGGCCATTAAGACCAAGGACATCATGAAATTTGCAGTCAAATAGATGGAACTTGAAAATATTATCCTGAGTGAGGTAACCCAGAACCCAAAGGACAAAAGGACCTGTTAAGTGGATATTAGTCATAAATTACAGGTTAACCATGCTATAATCAACAGACCCAGAGAAGTCAAATAGCAAGGAGGGCCCATGGGAGAGTGGTTGAATCTTTCTCAGAAGGGAAAATAAAACAGATATCAGAGGTCGATGGAGAGAGGGAAGTGTGTGGGATAGGGCATGGGGAGGAAAGCATAGTTGAAGGAGAGCAGATATAGGGAGAGCAGGGGAGAGGGAAAGAGAATTGGTGGGGGTGGGGAGCAGTGGCTAGGACATGAGAGATACCTGGGATGGAGGAAGGTCTCTGGAAGCATATGAGGGCAACTCTAGCTGAGACTCCTAGCAGCCGAGGATATGGATCCTGAAGTTGTTTCTTCTTATTGCCAGGCAGGACCCCCAGAGGAGGGATTAGGACAGCAACCTACCCACAAAACCTTTGACCCAAATTGTGTCCTGCCTACAAGACGTACAGCAACAAGGGCAGAGCAGAGAGAGAGAATGGCCAACTAATGCCTGGCCCAACTTGATAACCATCCCACACGCAAGAACCAATCCCTGCCTGACACTATTAATGATACTCTGCTATGCTCGCAGACAGGAGCCTAGCAAAACTGTCCTCTGAGATGCTCCACCCAGCAGTGAGTGGAAAGAGATGCAGACACCCACAGTCAAACATTAGACGGACCTTGGGGAGTCCTATGGAAGAGTTAAGGGAAGAACCGAGGAACCCAAATTGTATAGGGACTCCACAGGAAGACCGACAGAAACAACGAACCCTTGGGAGACCAAGCCACCAGCCAACGAGTGAGCACAGACTGGACCCAAGCCCCTGCACATATCACAGCTCGATCTTCACTCGGATCCCCCAACAAGTGGAACAGGGGCTGTCCCTGAACCTGTTGCCTGCCTACAGGAGTCTAACATAACTGTCCTCTGAGAGGCTCCACCCAGCAGCCAATGCAGAGAGATGTAGAGCGTCATAGCCAAACATGAGATGGAGCTTGGGAAGGGTTATGGAAAATTTAGGGGGTGGGGGCACTAAGGTACCCAAAGAGGACAGGGAGCCCACAGAAAAACCAACAGAATCAACTCACCTGGACCCTTAGGGTCTCCCAGACACTGAACCAACCGACAACCAAAGAGGGAGCACAGGCTGGACCTAGGCTTCCTGCACATAGGCAACAGATGTGCAGCTTGGTCTTCTTGTGGGTCCCCCAACAACTGGAGAAGGGGAACTCCCTAAATCTGTTGCCTGCCTGCCTGTAGATCCCGTTCCCCTAACTGGGCTGCCTTGTTTGGCTTTAGTGGGAGAGGATGTGCCAAAGGTGGAGTTGGGGGGTGAGTGGGTCAGAGGTGAGGGGGTGGAAGTGGTGGAATGGGGTGGATAGTGGGGGGAGGCTGAAATGGGAGAAAGGCTCCATGAGGGGATACTGGGAGGAGAGGGGTGCTGATAATTGGGATGTAAATAAATAAATAAATAAATAATATTTTAAAAACAAATGCATAAATAAACAGAAATTAGCCAAGGTACTCCTAAGCATCCAATGTATAAAAGAAAAAAAAAAAATTCCAGAAGTAAAAAAAGAAAATAAGTTGAGATGAAGAAAGGCGAGTCTTACTGAAACTCATTGCTCATAGGAAAGAAGTATTCTAAAGAAACTGTATCTGAAAAAATCTAAACAAATAGGAGGAGAACGGAGAGAAAGCAAAGAGGGCAAGAAGCGGGGACAGTGTGGCGGAAAGTGGAAGGGGAGGGAATGAGACCGCCTCAACTACCAGTTAGGAAATAGGCTTTTGATGATGTGTTTTGGCCAGCGTTTTCGAAATTTTATAGTTTTAATAGGTAGAAATCAGGCATCTTAGGGGCCTTGTAAAATTACACATTCCCATTCTTCAAACTACTTCAGCAACACCGGATAGGCAGCTATTATAAAACCAACAATTCACCCCACCAAAGAGGCTGGCCACAGAGCTGCTGGAGTCTGCTGCCGCAAGGTCAGCGGGGCTCCCTCCTGCCTCACTCTGAGACTGAAAATGGAAGGTGAGAAGCCACTTCATCCCAGCTGTGTCCTGCTGAAAGTCTGATTTAGATAGTCGGGGGGAAGTACATTTCAAGTTCAATGCTATTTAGTTTTCCAGCAGACAAACTCCGTCAAACATATTTGAAGGTTCAGCACCCACATTGAATTTCAGATGCCTCTGAAAAATAACGTGTGTGAAAAAGTAAATCTGTTTGACGGTGATAAGATCCAGCTGGCGATTTGGTAAACAACATTTCAGGGGCCGGGGCCCCTCCCACGCTAAACACAATGTTGTTCACCTCGTTATCTGGAATGTCTATAAGAAATCCCACTGTCAGTTTATAAATCTCTCAGCTAGCCCACTGAAATAATCAGAAAAGTTAAATGATCCTTTACTCTGTGGTGAAGAGGAAAACTCTTGGGTATAATGGGGCTCAGGCAGTGTTTCTCTCTTGAACTTAATTGTCTTCTTAATGTGCCTGGGAAGGTGAAAGAAAGGTCCTGCATGAAAGACCTAATTTAAAGCAATAAAACAAAGGGAATTCACATTTTCTTCATAAAAACATGATTTTTCTAGTTTTTATTTGTACATACTAATTATCTGATTAGTTTCATTATGACATTTTCATATATTATATACATATATGACCTAATACATTATATATACTTATATAGTATAAATTATATATTATATAACTATGCATATTGTGCATATTATATATATCATATTTGTATATAAAATATTATAGTTACATATAATTATATATCACATATATTATATATAATCTATTAGGTCATATACAACTGTCTACTCACTCTCATTCCCTTTTCCTACTTGCACTGTCTCCTTACTCTACCTAACTAGTCCCAATGTCTGTCTTCTCCTTTCTTGTCTTTAAGAAACAAACAACTGATTTTTTTATATTTTATTTTTTTCCTTTTTAATTATTATTATGTATTTACATTTAATTATTAATTATTTTATATATTTACATTTCAAATATGATTCCCTTTCCCAGTTTCCCCTCCAGAATCCTCTTCTCCCATCCTCCTCCCCCTGCTTCTATGAGGATGCTCTCTCCTCCCACTCACCCCCTCCCTCCCCTCCCCCACCCTGGCATTCCCCTACACTGGGGAATCACTAATGGAGATGATCATGAGAAGACAGGATGGGGATGGTATTGCCATAGATGAAGAGCAGCCAGCCAAGGTGTAGGCTCTGGAGGTGATGGGACCACTCTCAAGACCTCACTTCAGAAGAGGTAAATTTGTCCCTGCAATGTCACCAAGAAGGACGATCTTCATGGCATTGAGGCCTTGCAAAGTCTAACTCCCTGAAGAATGAAGAATACATTCTATAGCAGTGAGGCCATCTCCATGTTGATGTGTCTCCTAATTCAGCAGCTGCGTGTCCCTAGGACAGCATACTGAATGTATGCCTGCAAATATTTGGCACAACGGAACTTTAGTTGTAGATCAGTTTGCCTGGACTCTGCTTGGTTCAATATCCTCTTTTCCTATACTGTCTAATGACCACACTCTGCTTTCCAGTAAATCCTGATATTGGGAGAGAGAACAATTGTCTCTCCCATCCTTGAGAACTTTCCTATTATTTGTCTTTTATCCCCCAAGCTTTAATTTATTATGACTCTTATTATCACACTGGACAGCAATGTCACCTACTGTTTAAGGAAACTTTCATTCATACGATACTGTTTTCTTTAATCTGGAAAAATACTGTATCCATCCATTTTGAGGACCCTCTTCACAGTTATCATTTTAGTATTCCCAGAGGAATTGGTTTAGAATTGGTTGCTGGTTTAGTAAAAATTTGAGACAATTTAACAATGAAGCCATTTGACCCAGAATTCTGACTCACCAGGAAACTTCCATAATAGTTTCAGTATACTGAAGAGGCATATTAAAGTTTTCCATTTCTTCCTAGATACTTTTACTATATGGGCATATCTAAGAATTTTTTCATTGCAATTAGATTCTCAAACATATTGGCAAACATTTGCTTTTTTTTTTTTCCATTAGCTTACTATTTTGAACTACTCAGATTTTTACCACTGTAACAAATACCCAAGAAAGCAGATTATAGGGTAGGAGATGTATAATGGTCATGTTTTCGGTTCATTGTTGGCTGGCTCTGTGGTCCTAAAGTTTTCATTGTGCAAGTCTTTTGCTTCCTTGATTAGATTTACACCAAAATATCTTTGAGTCTGTTGTGAATTTTCTGTTATTTTCTGATTATTTCTAAGTATGCCTGTTGTTTGTATGTAGGAAGGCTACTGAGTTTTGTGTGTTTAATTTACATCTTCCTTGTGTGACTTGTTTTTTGTTTTTCTCAACTTCACACAAGTTAGAATTATCTGGAGGAGGAACCTCAAATGAGAAAATACCTCCATCCAGATTGTCTATAGGGAATTTTCTTGATTGGTGATTAATGTGAGTAGGCCTAGCCCATGGGTATGAGGTGAGATAACCCTGGGCATATGATCCTAAGTTTTGCAGATTAAGCAACCAGAAGGAGTTGCCGAGTAGGCAGCACTCCTCCATAGTCTCTGTATCAGTTTTACACCCAGGGGTCTGCCTGAGTTCCTGCCCCGACTTCTCTGCTGGAAGGTTAAATCAGTCCTTCCTTCCCTGAGCTGCTGTGGTCATGGTGCCTTATCACAACACAGGATACTATCTATGTACTTCTGGCTTGCTGAATGTGTTTATAAGCTATAGGATATGTCTGGAGTAGTCATTAGGCTCTTTTGTGTTTAGGACCATATCATCTTCAAATAAGGAAACCTCGACTCCTTCCTACTTGTATTACCTTTATCACCTTAATTCATCTCATTGCCCATCTAAAACTTCAATTACTACCTGAACAGGAAGTGGGAGAGTGGACATCCTTGTCTTGTTCCTGATTTTAGTGAAAATGATTGAAGGTTTTTTTTTTTTTTCCATTTAGCAAGATGTAGGCTGTAGGCTTACTATATATTGTCTTTATTGTGCTGAGATACATCCCATGTACTTTCAGTTTCTCAAGGACTATTATCATTAAAGAATGTTGGATTGAGTAATAGAACATGAAAAATCAAGCTGGTACTTACATGGAAACTTCTTTCCTACTGGCTGACTGTCATAGTACTGGAAAGTGCTATGTCCCTCCATGCTACCAAAGGAGAATAATGCTGGTAATAATCAGTGTTACCCAGCTGTGAACCCCGTGAGTTACAATAATGACCAACCTAGCAATACATGCTCACTGGTATAATAGTGACATATAGGTCATGAAAGTAACCAACAAGTTTCTAATGAGATTTACAGTCCTCTCCACAAGTTGAAACCCATATTTGGCATCACTGTTTAATAAAAATAGTGTGACTAGATAAGTCATTGGCCCTAGGGAAAAGCTATTACTGCTAGTCTGCTAAATAGACATAGTGTTAAACTAACTTGTAATCATTTCCTAGTATATCCATAGGCTGGTGCTCCTCTCCATCCTCATCAGAGAAGCCTTTGGTTTTTGTTTGTTTTAATCTATTTTATTTTTACAGTAGATAACATTTAATAAAAAAGACCCACAACTAGCTATGTGTGTAGAGAAAGGGGATCTGTAGAATGTTCCTTCCTAAATGGGACATTTATATCATAACCTCCTTCCTCCTAAGACTCAGGGATCATTGAGAAAGGAGGAGGAGCAGAAAGATTATGAGAGCCAAAGGTGGTACTTGACTAAAAGAAGCCTTGTTTCCTGCATGTGGCAGGGTAGTTACACACAGAACCTCATAGCCATTGTGACATCATGCAGAAGAACTGTGCAAGCTCAAGACAGACAAAATTCCAGCATGTAGAGGAAAGGTGGGCAAGAAGTCTCAGCCCTAGTGGAGTCAGCTTTCTCTAATGGTGAGGCTCCTAGTTAGTTAACCAAGTTCCACTGGAAGTTCTCACATCTAAGAGTACTTGGGTACCATAAAAAAATACCTAATAGGTTCCTTTAGAGAGAGAGAGAGAGAGAGAGAGAGAGAGAGCACAAAGTTAGGCAGATAGTGACAGGGGTGGATCTTAGAAAAGTTTAGAAACAGGAGTGACTATGATCAAAATACATTGTAAAAAATTCTCAAAGAACTAATAAAAGAAAAGAAAAACAACAAAAATCCAAGAACTATGAGAAACAACATCACTTAAAGTATACTTTAGGGTGCTGGCAATAAAATTCAATAATAAACATCAGTCTATCATGCTCAAAGTCCTGAGTTTTATTCACAGTATGCAACATGCACATATACATACACACATGCACACACCTACACATGTATATAAATGTCCATCAAGAAAGGAGGTGGCGCATGCCTTTGATCCCCGCACTTTGGAGGCAGAGGCAGGCGGATTTCTGAGTTCAAGGCCAGCCTGGTCTACAAAGTGAGTTCCAGGACAGCCAGGGCTATACAGAGAAACCCTGTCTCAAAAAACAAAAAACAAAAAACAAACAAAAAAAAGAAAGAAAGGAGGAAGTGTATTCTGATGCTAGTGATGAGAAGAACCGTCAGTGTTGACAAAACAGAAATCACACAAGGAGACTGTGATAGAAGTTAAGGCATTGCTTTCAGGCTGGGACTCTAGTTCAGTGGTAACACATGTATGCGCCCCTGGGCTCAATCCTGAATACTGCCAAAAAAACAAAAACAAAAAACAAACAAGCAAACCAAAAACCTTTTCTGAGGGGTTACATAGTGATATATAATCATTTCCCAAAGAAAACACACTAATATTTGTAGGCTTAGACTTTCCAAAACCTACTTTATTTAAAGTTCTTAAATGTTTCAACCTCCCTTCTAGTCCACTGACCAGAAGTAGGGGAAAAGGAACATTAATAGAAAAAGGGAGTTGTGGACCCATTTAGAAGTAGGTCGTTGGGGGTGATTCCACTCTTTGTTGTCAGGACACCAGCAGTCCAGTTCAAAAGCAAACACCAAACATGAATGGTAGCAGTGGTATGATCTAGCGGAAGCAGCTAGGCTCCACCAAATCAGCACGAGTCCGTGGAAGTGTCCAGAAACAGACAGAATACTACAAGAAGTTCTTTAGTACATTTCTCTCTATGAGGTGAAGACCAGAGAAGGCCAACAAAGAACAGAGAAATATTGCATGACATAGAGACACAAGAGTGTCCTCTCACTGTCTGTGGGGTTCTATCCTTATTCTTCCTATACATCATGTGATCTGTCAACTGTCTTCAGCAAAATATCTCATGCCCTCTCAACAGACAGCTCCTAGAAGAACATCACATGACACAACTGAGTTGTTAAAGAAACCAGAAATTTCCATCTAATATCCCCATTTCTGTCTTGAAAATTTGTCTTCTTCTCTAACATTAACAATCTACACACATAGAAATAATTATGAGAACCATAAAAATAGAACTTTACATCACATTTAAATGAGCTGCTTGTGTACAAGATATCAAACAATAATCAAAAGAAACTTAAGTTTCTATCACTAAACAATAGCCAATCAAAACAACCTTAAATTTCTGTCAAGATACAATAAACAATCAATATATAATTAAACAAAATAACCTTACATTTCTATCAATATATATTAATCTATGACAAGCAAGTAAAATATTTAAGACTCAGTTGTATCATGTGATGTTTTTTTCTGGAAACTGTCTTATGAAAGGATGTTTTGCTGAAGCAGACAGGTGGGAGGACATTTTTGCTGAACAAGACACATGGGAGGCCATCTTGCTGAGAACAGACATGTGGTGTTTTTCTGGAAGTGGCCTAGAAAAGGGGCATGTGATGTTTTGCTAGAGCAGATGCTTAAGAAGACACAGGATATGTGGAAAGGATATAAGTACAACCTAACCTACAGTGGACCGATGCTGTGGCATTCAATTACCTTGCCATTTTTGCTGATCTTCTTTGGGCTCTGTTGATGCTGGCACGGTGGCATTGATGGCATTGGTTTGCTTTGCCTTCTTCCTTGGCTTCGTAGAGAGAAAGACAACAAAAAATTCTCATGATATTCAGGAGGTTACTTGCCACTTTCCCGGACTCCAGCCAATTTCGAGAGCCCTGTGGTTTCTTCTGGATTGAACTGCCATTGATGATTTCTGAATGGTGTTTGTGAGTAGATCAATCTACTATTGCTGATTCCTGTGAACTAAACTGCTGATATCCAGACAACAAAGATTGAAATCACTCCCAAAGAGTAATTTCTAAACAGATCCACACCCTTCTTAAGCTCTCCAGTGACTCTGGTGGAAAGGGAGGTTAAAGTGATTATTAAAGAACCCTTATTAGAGACTATACCAATGCCTGGCAAACATGGAGGTGGAAGCTCACAGTCAGCTATTAGATGGAACACAGGGTTCCCAAGGAAGGAGCTAGAGAAAGTACCCAAGGAGCTGAAGGGGTCTTCAACCCTATAGATGGAAGAATAACATGAACTAACTAGTACCCCCTGAGCTCATGTCTCTAGCTGCATATATAGAATAGGATGGCCTAGTTGGCCATCATTGGGAAGAGAGGCCCCTTGGTCATGCAGACTTTATATGCCCCAGTACAGGGGAACGCCAGGGCTAAGATGTGGGAGTGGGTGGGTAGGGGAGCAGGGCAGGGAGGGTGGAGGGTATAGGGAACTTTATGGATAACACTTGAAATGTAAATGAAGAAATTATCTAATAAAAGTTGGAAAAAAAAGAACCCTTATTAAAGTGGGTTTTGATAAAGCTAAGCCACAGACATGAATCGTGCTCACACCTGAATTTAGGAAGCCAGCTCCCTCTGACAGCTCTACCCTGTAGCCCCCACAATGTACAAGGACATGGGGTATTTCTGCCATCAGAGGCAACCAGAAAGGAAAAATACAATTCCAGTGATGGCCTCAACACTCCAGTCAGTGAATATATGAGAAATTTTCAAAAAAAAAGCTGGGAATTATTTTGAAAATTTGAGCCTAGCAGGAGGGAAGATCTGATACCAAAGACCTATCAATACTCTGCATTAACCTGCTCTTTCATTCCAGAGTGTATTTTATAAATCTGAGTCCCATTCATACCCCATAATAAAAAGTAAATATATAAGTAATAAATTTATATAAATAATTTTAATACTATTATGAAATAAGATATAATGGTGTATAGAAAAAAAAAAAAGAAATGTGGATAGTCCCATAAAATAAATGGAGGTTGTTTCAGAGAATGCAATCTTTCATGAAATAGAAAGGGGAAATCGCACCCTCAGGAAGGAAACAGAAGCCTGTGATTTAAAGCTATTGTCACAGGTAAAGCTGCCATGAAGCCCGCAATGCACTCCTTTCATAAACACTCTCCATGCTTGTGTGAAGATCTTATGAAGATGGCTTAAAGTTAGAGAATGATGAAATCAAGCTTCCTGAAAATTGAGAGGAAACGAGAGAGAAAACTATGCCCTTTAAGTAATACAATAGGAGCCATTTCAAAAATCAAAGGAAGGAGAAACCCTGACTCCCACCTGCTACTCTTCTGCTGAAGGTTTTCAGGGACATGCTTATAGACAATGGAAAGAACCATAAGCCTAACTCTGCCATGAAGATGCCCCAGTGTAGGGGAATCAAGGGCAGGGAGGTAGGAGTGGGTGGGTGGGTACAGGAACAACTTCATAGAAGCAAGGGGGAGAGAGGATGGGATAGGGGGGTTCTGGGAGGGGGAAAACATTTGAAATGTAAATAAAGAAAATATCCAGTAAAAAAAAAAGACTAAAGACAAAGTTGTTTTGAATAATTATGCATGCATATGAATGTAAATATATATGGGGTCTGTTATATTTTGGGGGAAAGTACTATTTTGTTTATTTTAATTTGAAAAAATGCATGTGTATGTATATGTTTGAGCTCCTTTGGGTTTATATGCACAGAGTAAGTGCAGGAGCCCCAGGAGACTGGAAGGGGACACTGGATCCGCTAGAACTGGATTCATAGGAAGCTGTATGTTTTCATATAGGTGATGGAAACTTAACCTAAGTCCTCCCTAACAGCAGTAAGCACTCTTAGGCACAGACCCATATCTGAAGCCCTACTGTTTAAAACAACTTTGTTGTTGATGAGGATTAAGGTCAGAAGTTTCCACCATGCTGAGCACATGTCTCAAATCTGAGCTGCATCCCAAAGTTGTCATAACTCCTGGAGAGATGATGTTTATAAAAGTCTAAGACAATCCTAGAATTAGTGTCTTTTCTATCTTTATTGTTACAGTAACATATTGGTTAATTCAAGGATAAAGAGTGTACTGAGTGATTAAAACAATAAATTAAACAATTAAAACTGCCTTTCAACACTTCTTCCTATCCAGAGCCCAGCCCAGCCATAGAGATATTAAGTCTCAACACAAGAGTAACATTTAGCAGTAAAGAAAGTAAAGAGACTCTTGGGTTCTCTAAAATAACAGAACTTATAGAATGATATAAGATATATTCTATAAGAATGCCCTTACAGAATGATGTATATGGTTTATTAGAATGACTTACAGGCTGTGGTCCAGCTAATCTGACAATTGTTAACTATGGCTGAATACCCAAGAATTCAGTAGTTGTTAGGTCCACAAGGCTTGTATGTCTTAGCTAGTCTTCAGTATACGTCAGAATTGGGCTCTAATGCCAGTGAAGAAACTGACTTGCTAGTGAGATGAGAAAATTCTGGCAAAGAACAAAAGCTTTCTTCTTGCATGCCCTTATATAGGGCTCCAGCAGAAGGCATGAATCAGATTAAAGGTGTGCCTTCCCACCTCAGAAATCTGGATTGGAAGTGGACCTTCCCACTCCAAATTAAGCAAAATTACCCTAGCGTTGTGTCCTTTTGGATCATAGTTAATTCCGAATGTAGTCAAGCTGTCAACCAAGAATAGGCATCACAGATGCCTCATCTATAGTTCTTTCCTATTTATTGATGAAGTGGTCTCTTGAGATGGTAAAATACACATTGTAGATGCATATAAATATATGATACATATTGCATCATGTGCTAACAAATTCGGGGCATTCTAGGTGTCGTTATAAGATAGGCAAGGAAATGCTAGGAGTACATTCTCGGAGCTTTTAATATACTACAGCACTCAGTTATGTAGTTTTTAGAAGTTGCCAAATTAAGTAAACAAAAAATTCTTCTATTTTCTAAATCCTGATGCTATTTTTTAAGAGGGGCATAAATTGGATGGCCACAATGTTAACTGGGTTTTCCTAAAGGATTTTGTTTTTTATGCATCCTTAAGCCATCCTAAGGGCTCAGGAGATTGCTCAGTGTTTATTAGCACTTGGTTCATAAGCCTAATGACTCATGTTTAGTTACTAAAAGATTAGCAACCATCTATAATCTTACTACATCTATGGAAAATGAGGGGCGGAGACCAGAGTATCTCAATAATCTCAGGGGCAGGCTATCCTAGGTTACATATTGCTTTTAGAGTTCTTAGTGTTATAACATGGTGACATAAACAGATGGGGTATATGATTCAACAGGACAGTTCCTTCTGATAGTCATAAGCCCAGTGTCTTTTGCTTCTCCAGCAGAAAATAGGTCCTTGTTCAAAGACTGCAGGGTCAAAAATCACCAATATTAAAAGGTAGTCCTGAGCAGAAAGCTCTATCATTCCATCAACTATGGATTTGTTACCTCTACTCAGGTCTCACTGTATTATACTGACAGTTCTATGATCCAATAAAGCTGTAACTGCTTGTATCTTACTGTCTTTGTTATATGAAAAGAAGAGGGAACCCTTTCTAGCAATGCAGGGATTGGGGATGTGGGGGCTATTATGTCCTGGTGACATTTAAAATATAAATCAAATAGGAAGAACCACATAAAATCATTTCTAGATGCACACCATCCTGAAATTTGCCATCCATGTATCTTTCTCAGGAACTTCCTAGAAGAATTAATCTACCAAAGTTAAGAGAAAACCCAGGGAAGGGTCCAACCAAAGAAATGCAGGAGTCCCAGAAGATGATAAATGATGCCCTCAAAATGGCAGCCCAATGTTTGTCAGTCAAATCACAGAAATACAAGAATTCAGAAGGCTCATGTAAGGGCAAAACAAGTGGGTGACATGGGGCACACGTGTCACAGCCTGATCAGCTGCTGGGGAACTCTTTCTATGTAGAGTTCTTAGGCATCATGATCTGATCATGTATCCACAGCATCAGAGAGATCACATAGTTTATCACGCAGATCCAGGGCAGTTGTCAGGTTGCATGTCAGTTGAGATATATTATGAGTTAAAGGCTATTCTGGTTCACAAAACAAGAGCCTGTTTCACAAATTCAAAGAAGAAGAGAAATGAGAAAGAAATGGAAAGAAACATAGTGTCCTGGACTTGGGGTATTTTTAAACTATCTTTAAATTCACACTTTGCTTGGAGGTCACGGAGCAACATATGAGCAAAGCCTGCTTCTATCTGTAATCAGCAGCCTACATTAAAGCACAGAGTTCCTCTTTCCTCTGAATGCCACTAACCAATGATCATTTCCATCTTTAGTGATTTAAAAATGCCCAGGGTATTTGTGTGCCATTTTTGTGATCTGGTCTGTAACTAGTATTAATTTATTGGACTCAAGTTTCAAACTTTCACATTTTGGAGAGAAGTGGGTCCCAATAGGAAGGACTGATTTTTATCACCTCCTTTATTTGGCATGGTAGATTAGGTGCTCTACCTCTTCCCACCTTTGACCTGGGATTTGTTCATCTGATCAGTTTTACTGTCTTCATATTAACGAGGCATCGAGCAAATATATACCTCAGCATTCTTCAAGTTTCCTCCATGCTTACAGATGGGTTCCATGTATGCAGCTCAGGCAGGACATATACAAAAGCCACATTTTTATCCTTGTGCTAGTTAATTTTTGTCAATTTTTTTGTCACTTTTAAGACAAAGTGGAGTCACTTTGAAAGAGAGAACCTCGACTGAAGAATTACCTCCATCAGCTTGGTCTGTAAGCATGTCCGTGGGGCAGTTTGTTTTATTGAGGATTTACATGGGAGGACCCAGCTCACTTGGAGTTGTGCCAACTGGGCGCTGTAAGAAATGGGAAATCAAACTGAGCAAGTCATGGGAAGCAAGCCAAGGGGCAGAATTCCTTCAGGGTTTTCCTTCCTGTTCTTGCCTAGAGATCCTACCTTGGCTTTCACCAGTGGTGAACTTTAAAGTGTAAGGTAAAGCAAGTCCCATCAAGCTTTTGGTTACAGTGTTAACCACAGCAAGAGAAACCAAATTAGATTAATCCTCAGCTAGTTCTTGTTAGTTACCTATACCCGATGATCCCCACAGTATCCTCCAAATTGCCTGGTCCATATTCTTTCCTTCTTTCCTCTCCTATCTTTCTTACTCTACCTTCCATTCTTCTTGACAAGACCTCTCCAAAGTATTATTAGTTTCTTTAAAATATGTTGCACTTATTGTTGCTGCTGTGGGGAAGGTGCACATACTAAGGCATGAATGTGAGATCAAAGGACACTCTTTTCAGATAGATCTCTCCTTATACCTTCACGTCAATCCCAAGGATCAAACTCTAGCTGCCATGTTTCTGTGGCAAGCACCTTTACCTTCCGAAGGTTTTCACCAGTCCCTTTCTTACAGACCACTACCAGAGAATAACCCTATCCAGTCTTCTGAGTGTCAAGTGGTGAATATATGTGTGAATAAAAATCCAGTAGGAAGGAATTGATGACAAAAGAGAGACTTCATTTCAAAAGTATTTCCTAAATTGGAGAGACACGGCTTTTGGTGGGGAAGGAAAGAACATACCTGGGGCGGGGGGAGCACGGATATTCAGAGTTCCTTCCCAGGCTCCCATTCTGCATTTTGCAGAGGGATAGCAGCCTACCAACGGCACATTGCATTCTTCAGCTGAAATTTTTATCTGATTGAAGGTAGCAAATGGACTCGTGCAGGATGTTCCTCTTGTGGCTGGAAAAGAGTGGTATGGGACTTCACTGCAGAAGGGCCTGGTACCCTTCTTGAAAGATAATGTTTATCAGGGCTTAGTCTAGAACTCAATAAATAAATGTGATGTGCTATTAATATTGGTAACAGTTATCCAAACTTGAACAAGGGAATATTGCCCATAAGTTAATCTTAGCAGCCACAAAAATAAAATCCAAAATTAAGTGATGACAGATACCATAAGTCTGTCTCACCACATGAAGCCCAAATAACTTCATGGCTGGCTTGCTGCCTCTTCAATCTGGGCTTGCCTGTAGCTCCAGGAACTTGTACGGCGTGTGTAGATATACAAATTCCATTTGTGTCATATAAGAAGAGAAAAGATAAGAGCCTGACCCAAGTCTGTTTCCCTGCCATAGGATGAATGTCCATTTCCTTTCTGAGGAGTTAATTAGTCACCTATATTCTCTAACATTCTGGGAACCATTGAAGGTAGAATTTACATCTTCCTCCTATGGCTTTTTCAAAGCATGGAAAAGAGAAACCTGAGCTAGGTGTGTTAGGAAGCAAATGAAGACAGCAAAGTTAACACACTCACATTTTCAGTAAAAGGTTTACTGCTAGGTAACCCATGAATCCAGTCCAGGATAGACGATCTCTATAAATAACTGGTTGATTAATTAACATAGGATATGCAGATTACAAAGCACAGTATGAACCACACAGTCATGTGAATCAAGTGAGAATTAACTATAGCTTCTAAAAATAATGTTCTAGTTCTTTAAATCTCTTCCAAGTACAATATGCAATATTTTGTTATAATCAGAGAAGCAGATGAACCACTGTAATGTAGTTCATAAAATAATCTTACTCATCAAACAAAAGAAACAAGGTTTTACTGTTTTGTCTTCTTAGCATCAACCTTATGCCAAAACAAATAACTTAATTAAATTAAATAAAGAGCTAGAATATGAAACGCAGGTCTTACACGTTGAAAAGAGATAAATAGAAGATATCCTGGGATATCTTACACAGAGTTAGACCAATGAACTGTAGGGCAGGCTAGTCCTTGTTCTAAGTGACTATGAACTATATGAAGCAGTGGCTTTCAGCCTGTGTCTTGCCCTGAATAACTTTATTCTACAAGAAGCACGTGGCTTCATATTGAGTGCAGAAGCAGGATAATGCATCTGGATGTACACACGGATGCTACCACTTGTCCAGCACCAGTCATGAGGCACAGACTGATAACTTATCCTTTCAAGTATGTAGTCTAATGAAAGGATCAAATTCTGCTGGAAACACATGAGCACATGGGTATATTAAAACTGTATCATGCATAAGCCTAAATCCCACCCCATGAATCTGTCTCACAGTTTTACTTATAAAAGGAAGTGCTTTCAGATGGGAGAAATAAGTAAACCAAGTTTAAAAATTTATATTTAACTTTTAAATTTCATTTAAAACTGTAAGCCCTGCTCCATCTCTAAATCTTGCTCTAAATTACACCATTTGAGCAATGTAACTTGGGGAGCTACAGAGTCATAAATGTAGCTATAGTAAAGATGCGGAGGTGTGTGTCTCTATTAAGAAGTCAACATTCAGCCGGGAGTGGTGACACACGCCTTTAATCCCAGCACTTGGGAGGCAGAGGCAGAGGCAGGCGGATTTCTGAGTCCGAGGCCAGCCTGGTCTACAGAGTGAGTTCCAGGACAGCCAGGGATAAACAGAGAAACCCTGTCTCAAAAAACAAAAAACAAAAAAAAAAAAAAGAAGAAGAAGTCAACATTCGCTTCTTGAGATTGTGTACTGCCTTTTTCCTCACTCTCGCTGGTCCTGAGCTGCTCTCTGGTACAGGACCCTGCCCTGCCTGAGTGCAGGTCTCTAAAACAAATGCCCCCTGCTGCTGCTGTGAAGAGCATTTGGCTGCCTCTTCCCACCACTGCTGCTGGTATTTTCTTTAGGGACTTATCCAGCATCTGCAAACCCAGGAGCAAAATCTCAGATGAAAGCAGCCCTGGGCCATAGTAGCTGAGAAGTTCCAAATTCCAGAACTGTGAGAAAGTAAACTTCTGCAGCTTGATCCACTGAAGCCAAGGCACCTCAGCGTGAAGGCAGCCACCATAGTGCAGAAAGGTACCCTGAACATCAACTCTCAAGCTGGCCAGAGACTGGCTGTAACATCTCCCTGTCTATAAGCCTAATGGCATCAAGAGCTGATATATACACCAATGAAAAATGCGCTACCCATAAGCTCAATTCTGCCAATTATGTTTCTATAGGCACAGTTTCTGAATACCACTTTTTTTTTTTTTTTTTTTGTCAAAAAAACTGCCCCACCATTCAGTGAATTCCAAACAAAAATCTGCATGTTAAAAACTCAGGGACAATCATCTGCTGATTTTATTCACAATTTAATAGCTTAGATACCTGCATCATCCATTCGTGGGCTTTTGTCTCTTTTTGTGCCCCATGAAAATTGCAGTTACGTTGTAGGGAACGGGGACGCAAAAAGGCATTCTAGGACCATTAATCTAGTAAGAATGAATCCTGATTGCTTGAAGTGGGGAGGAAATTTTGTTGCAACTTAAAAAAGTCTCTAAAATTATATTTCAGTTATATGGCATTTCTTAAAAAATCAGTGAGATGACAAACTGATCTCTAACAAAGTCCAGGAAACTGTCAAGCCATTGCCATCTACCCCTTAACTGCTCTAGAAAATAACGAGCAGTTGTCGGGAGGCATTCAAAGCCCTGAAGGTCAGAGGGAGTGGGGCAGGGGGGGGGGGCCCGCTTTGCAGTAACAGAGGAACAAGTGGTAAGGAGAGAAAGACCCCACCCTACATTGGGTTTAATGTACTGTCCCTATATACCTTCTTGCAGGAATAGACTTCAGGTTGCTGTGGTAGTATCTGAGAATATGCTTCATGTCCCTCTATCCGTGATTTGTAGCCAGTTGGAGAGCCACGTTTGACCTAAGGAAAAGCCAAGTGCACTGGCCATTAGAACTTGACAGGTTGATTTACATATAAATAAGAAGTAAAAAAAATGATACCGCTGTGAACTTACTATGGGTTTCTTCCAAAAGATTATAAGCAGATAGAGAGAGAACTCTGTGACATATTCTTAGTGACTCCATATTATGTGGAACTGTGGTCATCAGGCTATGCCTTGCTTTGGGTGGCTTCATAGTACAACCCAAAAGTTAGCTCCATTTGAGGTGTAGAGACCAACACCTTTCTAGCCCCAACCATAAGGCAATGACTGATCAATAACTTATTTTTTCTCCTTTGTTCCGTCAACCCCGCTCGCTCCGCTCGACCCCACTCACTCTCACCGGCTCTGCTTGCTCCGGTTGGCCCCACTCGTTCCAGCCGTCCCCATTCAGCTCCGCTCGCTCCGGACAGCCTCGCTTGCTCCGGTTGGTCTCTCCGGTCCAAGGATTCATTTCTTATTATTCTTCATAAGTACGCTGTAGCTGACTTCAGACGCACCAGAGGAGGGCATCAGATCTTGTTACAGGTGGTTGTAAGCCACCATGTGGTTGCTGGCATTTGAACTCATCACCTTCGGAAGAGCAGTCGGGTGCTCTAACCCGCTGAGCCATCTCACCAGCCCCTCAATAACTTATTTATGCAAGTAAAATTCCATTTATGGACTTATGGAGATGTGTGGACATTTCTAGAAAGAGAAAGGCCATAAAACAACTCTTGCCCTAACTCTGCCCTGGATCAAAGTGGCCTCACAGACAGAAGACAGTGTCTATGAAACAGGAACCAAATTTACCAGCAGATGAATTACGGGCTTCCAACCGCTAGACCTTGGAAGGCTACATATCTGTGGTAATATATGATAGCAGCCCAAGCTAGTTTCACAACAGGTACAAAGAAATCAGTACACGTTGGACTAGAGATAGAGATCAGGTCGATGGAGACCTATAACCAACATGAATAGGCAACCATACATGTAAACAGGCTTTTTATAAACCACAGGGTTTTTGGTGATGTCTGGGATCTGAAATGACCACTGAAGTGCATCGGCAGAACACTGAAGGTTTACTATTCAGCCTCTGGGACTACTGAGCGTGGTGTGATGGTTAGGAAGCAGGCTCTGGTAGAAGGGAGTTAGCTTATGGGGAGCACACCATTGAAAGGAATAGTGCTGACTCAGCCTTCTCTCTATCTCTTTGCTCTCTGTGACTATAATGTGAGCAGCATCGTCTACCATGTGTTCCCGCAAAACGCCCTGCCTCAGCAAAGACCTAAATCTTCGCAACCACGAGCCTATATTAAACTTTCTTCCTAATAAGTTGCCTCCGTCAGGGCAAACACACAACCCAAGTGACCCAAGAACCTCCTTGGCCAGTTTCCTGTTTCTGCCAAAATAAAGCATGTAGACCACATGGCTCCTGAAACCCAAGCAGGGAAATCTGGCTCTTGGAGATAAGTGGGATTTCTTCCTCTGCAGCTGCCAAAGCCCCACACAGTTAGCTGTGACCTCTGCCCACCGCCCCCCCCAAATTGGCAACAAAGACAGGACTTCTCAATTCTCTTCCCAGCAATGTCCTCAACCTCCCACTGAAGAATCCTCTTGAAAACTTTGGCCACCAGAAGGCTTGGATGACCTCTTTCTGTGAGGTAGATTGACAAGCAACTGCCAGCCTACCTGAGCACTCACTCATGTGGAGATTCTAAGGACAGCGTTGGTTATGTGGACTTCCTGTTCCTAAGGACTGTGTTGGTTCTATGGAGTTCTGTTCCTAAGGACAAGAATGATTCAACTGAGAAGACAGTTTTACTTACAGTACCATCTTCCACTTTCTCTCCTGCACACTCTGGAACCAGGCAACCACATGCTGTGTTGAACCCGATCTGCCCTGATCTGATCCTTGTCTCTCAGTGAAGGCTGAATTCAGCAAAATCTAAAGTCTAGTTCCAACTGGCCTCCATGCCAGGGCCTCTACTTTTGCATCCAGTCTGCCCTGGCTTCTCTGTCTGACTTCAGTAGGTACATGAATGACCTTGGCTCTTAGTTTTACTGGGGTAGACAGAGGCACCAACTCCAGAAGGACTGTTCTGGCTCAAGCAGTAGTAACCTAAAAACTACAGACATGGAAAATAAGCTAAGGAAAACTGCCATGGTTCACCTGTACCCAAGCCCTTGCCTACCGGCATTGTCTGCAGAGAAGAGCACGGCACTCACCAACCTGGAGCAGGAGGCTGGGGCTGACAGGGGGAGCACCTGGAGCCACCAGAGGTCTGGAGTTTAGATATAAACACTGACAGAGCTGCTCACCTACCCTGTGCTGGCATTCCTCTCACTTTTCTGACTTGAAATATACCAAATACCCAAGAGAGTGTTCATGCATCTGCACCTCCAGCCATAGAGCCAGGTGTGTTTTTCTTTTCTTTTTCTATTTTGAATCAAAGAAAAAAAAACAAAAGGAGAGATAAAAGTATTGAGATGCTGAGGATTATGATCAATGCACCTGATGTAACTGCTGGTATTGGCTCCCCAAATATGCATATTCTTCTGCCATATCACTTGGTAGTAAGGAATGAGGTAGGAACAGGGACTCCTTGTGTTGGTATTGACTCCATTGTCCCAAGAAAATGCAGTGGCAATGGGTTCCTTCTGTCCCCTTCCTTCCTCTTAAGGGGAGCCTGTCTGTTAATATAAGGCAGTTTATAGAGGTGCGCCTGGTTAGAAATGGAAGACATAGCCTCTCCTTGGGGCAGTTTCTAAGTGAACTATCACCTGCGGTTTGTTCAGCCATACCTGTACCGCTAGAGATGTTGAGGGTGTGAAAATAAACGACACAGATTGGTGAGCCCACTTGAAAGTTTCATACTTAATGAGACAGGGATAAATAAATTAAACTACGGCAGTGGGGTGCGTCCTCCTCGGTGTTCATGTGAATGTGTCCACAAGCATTGAAAAAGGAGAATAATAAAATATCATAAGTATAAAATGAAGGCGTGCTATCAGATTCGGTAGGTATTTTTTTCTCTAAATTTTGTACCTGTGGTTACCAATTTTTTCCCACAGGCAATTTTTCAATGACTAGTTTTCTAAAACTTAGTCTATGACAGAGGAGTAAAATAATGCTGTGTTTATCTATTCCATCATTCTCAATAAATATATTTAATGGTTCAGACTAAAGCTCTCACTTCAGAAACTGAACACATGAAAGTTTACTTTTTTCAAACGTGGCAATGTGTGACAGCCTGCCTGCTGGCCTGTTGGAAGACAGGTGCTGCCACCTAGTGTCCAGTTAAGGTATGTGGCAGCCCTGCCTGCAAGACCAGAATGTCCTCCCAGGCCTCGCGGACTACTGGGGAAATGACAATGACTCCTTCCTTTGCAGGAGTGACATCAATTGTTATCATAAGCACACTATTGTAATTACAAAGAGAGAGTCGTGGTTTGAACTTCTGGATGTTTTTTGATTGTGTGTGTGTGTGTGTGTGTGTGTGTGTGTGTGTGTGAGTCTAAGCAATATTAAAAAGCTACAACTATGAGTGGCTGAGGAGTAGAACAAAAGAACAAGGGTTTTAGGAGCATAGTAGGTGCAAAGCTGCTACTGGGACATGACCACTGAGATGAGCACTGGGTCATGACCACTGAGATGAGCACTGGGCATGACCACTGAGATGAGCACTGGGCATGACCACTGAGATGAACAGTGAAGTCATCCCCACTTAGGTGAGCACTGTACAATCTCAGGCAATGAGACCAGAGGAGCACAGGAGAAGGCTGAGAGGGTCTGTGCTTCTCACTCAGGGTTCATGGTATCTTCTAAGAAGAAAAACGTTCCATTCCTTGTATTTGTTCCTCTTGTATACAGATGATGAGATGCAGGCCAGTCTCCCTTCCACTGTGTTATATGTGCAAGACATCATGTTGTATGAGCATCAGGCAGAAGGAAAACGCTGTTTTAGGTATTTCAACTAAAATAAAGGCTAGGGGACAACAACAACAACAAAAAAAAAAAAAAAAAAAAAAAAAAAAAAAAAAAAAAAAAAAAAAAAAAAAAAAAAAAAAAAAAAGAGGCCTAAAGGCAGGGATAGGTGCCAAGCCCGTGCAGAGTTGGTGACCAGGTGACCAAAGAAGTCAGACTTGTTGGCAACATAGACGATCAGCTGACTGACAAAGTCAGGCCCCCTAAGAGCACCATGATTAGATGGTCCTGGTCTTTCCAGGAGTTCCTGCCCGAACAGTCAAACAACACTTTTATGACCTCCTTTGAAACGTTTAATAAAAAGAGAAATGCTATCAAATAATTCATTGTTAAAATTTTGTAGCTGATACTAAAGGAAAAATTGCATTGTAGGTCAGGTCAAAATGGACTAGGAATCCACATAGCAACTGCCCAAGTCAGATTTCCAGCAGATGACTGGTGTCTGGCCCATCACTGGGCCCTCATTTGCTGATAAGGTATCTTTCCTTGCCATGGTCAGAGGCACTTCTACACGTCTGACTATCACCCAAGTGAGACACACAGGGAGGCAATGGGTGTCTGGCCCCGAGGGATGTGCTCAGTACAACTTCCTAAGACACCCTTGAGAGGAAGTCACAGGCCAGCATTCAAAGACCCTAAATGAATGACAAGACTAGAGTTCTAGATCAGTGAGCAGAAGCCAATCTCTAGAGGTTGTAGTAGAGACTCGTGGTGTCTTCCTTGATCCTCAGAACCAAGCACATTGGGTAGCAGATCATTGGAAGAGATACAGATATGGTCTTAGTTTTATGAACCTTTCCTAAGATGCTCTCGGCTATTTTCCAAGAAGTTCATCTGACTTTTCGCGAGTATTGGAGAAGTCGCTTGGCACGCAAGTTTTTAAGGCTCAGAGGTAGGAGCTTGTAGGGTAGGGCCATCAATAGTATTGGACTGAGATCACCTGAGCACAGCTCTCATGCTGGAGGATGCTCAAGAGAATCATTGTTGTCAGTGAGCAACTGGTAACAGAGATAGAAACAACGTGGAATTTACACAGGAACTGTGTGGACCAGGCAAGGAACAAACTGTAGTTGGTTCTAGCTTCTGATGCAAGGGTGGTCCATGACTCAAGTGATGAGTACGGTAGCAATCAGGGCTTGGGAGCTTTTACGTATGCTCAGAGTGTGGCCTCTGGGTAGGAGAGTAGGGGTAGCTCTCCTGTGACAAGCAGGTCCTGATAATGGCACGGGTAGCCAGAACAAGACCATGATGACCTGCATGTCTCCTGACCAGTGCAGATACAAGCCTGGAGACAGCCATCTTTCATGATCTCAATGGATGGGAGATTTCAGGGATGGGGTGAGGGGGCCCTTTTACCCTCCAGTGTCTCCTTAATTTTTTTCTATCCTGATTCATTAAGGACTTCTAACCACCTGGTGAAACTGAGATAATTATCAACCCTGCCAGTTCTTGACAAAATTGCTTACTTATGAATAGCTCTCGCCAGTCTACCCTAATTATCCTTTATTTAAACCTCATGTCACTTTCCTGAAGACAGACTTAGGGCAACTGAACTCCTGTATCTTGTTTCTATTCCCTATATGGCTGAAATGATTAAACCTTTATCTCTATTTTTTTTATCATTACTTATCACGTTCCTTGGCACATCAAGACAGCACTGAGTCCAGTACTCCCTGATGAGCTAGGTTTGCCCTAAAATTCCTCTAACAATTTAAACAGAAGACAATGGGAAATTGAAACTTTGAGACAAACACACATTTTCCAGGAGCATATTGGTTATCAAAGTTCATAAAGAAGGAAGATCTTGAATATATTAATCAAATGGGAAAAATCTTTAAAGTACTCAATAGTTCTCATGTAAAATGTACATAACAGAGGAGTAAGTAAAGCTTTGAAATCATGTTAATCTATATATAATCATGTTAATCCATTCAATTATTTGGAAAACGCATACAGATTTACTGTGTGTTGCAAACCAAAGGTGCACTGAAGATAGAGATATGTTTTGCTCCTGGACTTGCATAGCAAGGAAGTGAATCATTTAATAAACAGTAAGATAAACATATGCCAAACAAGAAATAAATAAACAATATGGGTAAATATACTAGCAACGTTAAGCCATATTGTGGGCTGAACAGTGTCACCAGGAAAATATGAGAAAGTGGCAGCCAGAACCTATAAGGACAAAACATAGCCATACTGAAGTTCTTACAGATGGGATCATGCTTAGGTGAGACTGTGGGAGGTCAGGCTGGGCTCAAACCCAAAGAGGAAACTCAGAGGGAAGACTCTGCCCACCAAATGTGTGCTGGGTTTCTTCTGCAGCACCAGGATTGAGAGGAGGTCGGTAGAGTGTACCAGGGCCTTCAGGAGCTGGACTCACTCATCAGCCCGGATAACTGATCTCCAGGAACAAGGGATCCTTCTTCCCCTCTAATCTTCCACCAGAGTTGCCGGTACTTTGTTAGAGCAGCCCAGAGAAGCCAGCAAACAGAGGACAAGGCTGAAAAGGTAAAAGTGAGCCTCCAGGAGAGTCATCAAAGGTCTGGATGACTGTAAGAACACCATGACATCAGAGTCAAAGGGCTGGGGAACAAAGAAAGGAGCGCAGAGAAAAGAAGACAGGTCCTGGCCAGAAAAGGAGGGTCTGGCCTGACAACAGAAGGGGTAAGGGACCTCAAGGGCAAAGGACACCTGTGAAGTGTTCACTCGAAGCACTTGAGAAATCTTGTCTGTGTTGAGAGATCTCCAGCTGTGGCATAAAGAACTGTCTGTGAGACAGAAGCCTGTGGCAGGGACACAGTACAGGTGTATAGGAAATCTGTAGACTTCAGGTACCTCAAAATGAAGGTAAGAGCCCTCATGTGCTGCCTGTGGAGGAGTTTGAGCTGGGGCAAGACAGGGAAAACAATGCAGATCGCTTAATAATAGGTACCCATGGCTGACTCCACGGCCCAGGAGTTCAGTCCCATGTCATCATCACAGATGCTTTTATTTCCTTGGTTGCAAATTGGCCAGAAGGGTGGACCCCATCACCATGACAGAACAATTACAGTTACTCTTCATTTCATCCGGAATAGCTAACCCACACACCAACTCTAAACAAATGACACTAAAACCACCGAATAGGGAGGGTCCTCAGCTGGATAGAGTGGACATACCCTGTGCTCCTTAAAGCACAACTTTAGACCACATCCAAATGACCTTGACATCACCACCAGCTTCTCCTCCCACTCCTCTTCCTCCTCCTCCTTTCCATAGCTTTGGTGAGGAAGGTGGGGCACACCTGAGAAGCAGAGTAGCCCAAGTCTGAAAAGTACAGGTGAAATGACAATGACAGCCTGGGCGTGCCCCTGGGAGAGAGGAGGAAGCCTTAGGATGGACAGTGCTAAATGGATGGAGGATATTGGACCACTCCATCAGAGCCCATTCCACAGTGAAGAAGACAGACTATGACTGTCACAGCGTTCAGATAGTGGAGGTGGCTATGGCAGCAGTGATCACACCACTAAGTGAAAGAGCAAGCCCTGATCATATGACAGAGGCCATGCGCGTGTGCAAGCCCTGATCATATGACAGAGGCCATGCGCGTGTGCATGTGCATATGTTCTGACAGAAGGACTTAGCATCCTAGCTCCTCACTGTTTACATGAGCAGTTAAGAGAACTTCACATGTGATCTAATTGTGTTTAACAGCCTGCTGGGGATTGTCTTACAACCATTAAACAATGCATTGCCAGTCCATATTCCATGACCTGCCCCTTCTCCAATAAAATGTGTAAAAGTAAGATAGCTCAGTCTGCATGATCATGGACACACCAAACTGTCCAATGGTGTGTCACCCTTAAGCAATCTACCACCCCAGAATTGGGACAGCATCCCCAGTCACACAAGCTTACTAGGGCCATGTTTATTCCATAGATCCATAGAAACACCAATACCTTTGTCTATTCTAGATCAATGAGTTAGGATGTGAATGGCCAATGGGAAGAATACTGTGCCCATCCTACATCTGTAAGTACTGACTGTATATTCATTGCCAGCCTTGGGGGCAGATACCATATGCACCAAAGTCTACTGGTTAGGGCTGCTTCAGTATGTCCTACGGAGGGAATGTCTATCTCTGTTTCGTGGGACGGGGATCCTGTGTGTAGAGATGCTGTATTCTCCTTTAGTCAGCTTGATGGATGGACTCTGAATCCGTGTTGGGTCTGTGGTTCAGATCCTGCTTTCAGCCTAGGTGTGTGGGACCAGGTTTTTGTGTCCATCCAGGATCTGTGGGATGGGTCATAATGTTCATCTAGGTATGCAGGGAGGACAGTGCCCATGCTAGATATATACAACAAGGATGTTGTGTCCATTCAGGTCTGTAGAGCTAGAAATATCCTAAATTTGTGGGACACAAATGACCTCTTCACCCCAAGTCTGTAGGGTCCAAATGCTGGTACATCCTGGGTCTCTGTGGAAGGCACCATATCCATCCCGTACTCTGAGGAAGATGCCATAGTCACCGTAGGTCTGTGAGGACTGGGCACCATATCCATTCCTGGCCTGTAGGACAGAAGCCTTGTCTATCTCAGGTCTGTGGCATGGACACCATTGGCACCCCATTTCTCTGGGTAAGGGCTGTGTGGATTGTAGGATTCAGCTGCTATCTCTCCAGCATGGTGAGACCTGACACTATATTTATCCTGGGCCTATTTTATTTTATTTTATTTATCCCAAATGCTACCCCCTCCGGGTCCTCCCTCACAGAGACCCCACCTTCCCTGTCTCCTCTGAGAGGGTGAGCCCCCACTATGTATCCCCCCAACCCTGGTGCATCAAGTCTCTGCCAGATTAGTCACATCCTCTCCCACTGAGGCCTGTTGGGGAATGGATACCACAGTCAGGCTACAGCTTTAGGAGAGCTTCTGCCTCAGGTGTGTGTGTGTGTGTGTGTACATGGAGACTGAGCTGCGCCTCTGCTATATATGTTTCAGTGGCCTTGGTCCATCCCATGCGTGTTCTTTGGTTGGCAGCCCAGTTTCTGAGAGTTCCCAGAGGTCCAGGTTAGTTGACTCTATTGGCCCTCAGGTGGGGTTCCCAGCCCCTTAAAGGCCTTCAATCCTTCCTCCAACTCTTCCATGAAAGTCTCCAACCTCCGTCCAGTGTTTGGCTGTGGGTCTCTGCATCTGTCTCAGTCAGCTGCTGGCTGTTACCTCTCAGAGGGCAGTTATGCTAGCATCCGGTCTGCAAGCATAACTGTCATCATCAATAGTGTCAGGGATTCGTGCTTGCCCAATGGCATGGGTCTCAAGTTGGGCTGGTTATTGGTTGGTGATTCCTTCAGTCTCTGCTTCATCTTTGTCCCTGCATTTCTTTTAGGCAGGTCAAATCTGGGGTGGAAAGTTTTGTGGCTGGGTTGGTGTCCTTATCCCTTCCCTGAGGTGAGGGTGGGGGTCCTGGCGACTGCCTGGCAGGCTACTGGGACAAGGATGCCGTCGGACCCTGGCAAACTCTCCCAAGCCGCCGGCTGCATCTGTGGAACCCACGAACCCTCCGCTTTCTGGGCAGTCTGGGAGAAACAGAACTAGGTGAGCACGATGACACGTTGACACTTCTTACAGAAATGCACTAATGCAATAACGAAAGTTGGACACTCTTTAAAAAAAAAAAAAAAAAAAAAAAAAAGTCAGTATTCTCGCGAGAAGAGCTAAGAGCCAGGTTCATACCCGAAGATCTCGCGAGAAGTCTAAGTGCCTTTCCTGGCTGTCGGAAGCTGCGGACTCGTCCGGGCTGTTGGGATCCCCGGCGCGATGGCGTCCGCGTACTCAGTCCGAGCCTTCCCAGTCAGCATCCCTGCGGTGATCATGGTAACTCGCAGGCTCTAAGTGGCGCTGGCAATTGGTGGGGGTTTGCTAGTTCTTGCGTGAACTGCGCAGGCGCGGGCAGGCTGCCTGAAGCCGTGCTCTGCTCCGCTGGATGGGGCAGATCCCTGGTGCGCACCAGTAGTCCTCTGTGTCCCCAACACCAGTGCTCGCCCCGGTGGCGTCTTAGCAGCGTACATTGCTTTCCCTACCAGTCTCTGGACAGGCTCTCAAGTGTGCTGTCTTTCCGATGTGGCACAGAAGATGTGAGCGTTACCCAGTAAAGGGCACTGGACTCCATGCAGTCCTCAAGAGCTTTAGGGCTCCAGATACAGGAGCTGGTCCTGCCTTGTGGAGCCGTGCCCTTGGGAAATGGCATGGGGAGTGCTAAGAAGCCGGGACTAGGAACTTAATATTAGTTGGAGACAGAATCAGAAAGATTTGAGCTTTGGGGAATGGACTTAAGACCCCAAAGCACACTATCTAGCCGGCTGGGTGGTGCAGAAGTGTCTGGGACAGTCAGCTCTGCAGGTTAGGATGGCTCTCATTTCCAGGCTGTCATGCACGGAGCTTGGTGTAAGCAGCTTCACACATTCCAAGTCACCATGACATCACTTAGCTTGTTAGTTTAGTTTATAAACCCTTTAGATTTCACCCAGTCCAGAGAGGCAAGTGGACAATAGTTTCCATTCTGTGTGCTCAGACTTTAAAAATCTTTATATAAAAACCCATGAATGTGTTTGCAATTGAGGGACTGCTGTTTCCTCTCTCCTGCTGCCGCTTGTCTGAGAGTTCTGGTTGTATAGTCCTCAAACTCAATGGAAGGGACCAGTAGCTCCCACTCCCCACTGGAAAGCAGTTTCGTTTCGCTGCCCTCCAGGTTTCTAACGCTATCTCCTCACAGGAGACAGACTGGACAGAGCCCTGGCTCCTAGGACTCCTCGCCTTCCACCTGCTGTGCCTCCTTCTCACGTGCTTCTCCTCACAGAGGTATAAACTACAGATCGGGCACTTCCTGTGTCTGGGTGAGTAGGAGAAACGTGAATCCCTGGACTCATTCTCATTGCTGCGACACTGCCCCTGGGTTTGTTTGCGTTGTGTTTTCACGGGGTTTCCCAAGCCTTCATATCTATATGGAAATCATGAAGTAATCTTTGGACGTGTTCTAGGTTGGTCACGAAGGATGTCAAGCATCTGTACACTAAGACGTTCTCTTATGCTGACTCTTACACAGATAATTCCTGTTTTGAGTTCAGTGCAAATTATCTCTCATGCAGATGTTTTCTTGCTGGGGTTAGTCCCATACTGCCTGCTCTGGAAATCAGACTACATATTAAGAGACATTCTATGCATATAATATTATTTTGGGTTATTTTTTAAAAAAAATAACGGCTTTAAGAATTCTGTGAAGGGACTAGGTACATGGGTTGGAGAAAGACAGAGTCTTTATTACACAGAAACAAACACACAGTAAAAGTCGTGATACTTAGCCGAATGGGGACATTCACTATTTTGGGCCCCTCAGTTGGGTCAAAAGGATACAAAGTAAAATGTCAGGAAGAAAAGATGAGTAACAGCTGATGGAAGTCTGGCCCAAGTGAAGATAAGTGTTCAGAGCCCCTAAAATACAGGGTGGGACATGGGGAGGAAGCTGGGTCATAGGTCAGATACCACAATCCACAGGAGAAAAGTGTCCCAAACTGAGTGGTTACAGGGTAAATACTTGATTTTTTGTGGACACCAGAAGGATGGGGAGAGTTTGCTTGATGAGTGGAAAAGCTGATTTTAGACAGAGTTAACCAGTTGATCGAGGGGCAGGAAATGTGAGCTGGCAACAGAAAGGTGACCATTCTTCATTTGGAATTTTTTACCTGAGAAATTTTGGGGTTACACTGGTAAGCAAAATCGACTCCTAAACTTAGCATAGCTTCCTTGGGGACACCCAGATTCAGTAGTTAACCATAGAAGCCTTCTAATTGTACTGTTGCCAGCTGTAGTGATTCTTTTGATATGAACTGAGGTCTGTACACTGGACTATATGGAGGAGCCTGAGTTCTACAGGCAGAGTGGAGACGCATAGGGGTGAGCAGGTGAGAGGGCTGGGGTGAGAATTTGGTACAGAGCTAGTGTATACGGAAGTCTCAAGGGAAGGAAGGGCCTTGAAAGACGGACCAACTTCCTGAGATTAAGAACAATGCATGCACTTGCAATTTTGGAGAAGGATAACCATAGGCGTGCTTGGGAAACTACAGACACTGCTGTGAGCGCATTATAATCTCAGAGCATATAAAACCACTGGAGTTACTTCCTCCATCTTCACAAATGCTGAGGTGATAAGAGCGAGCTTTGCACTTGGATCCTGGTGGTGGTCCTGCCAGGATAGAACAGCTTCATGGGAAGTTGGGTAAGACCCTTGGCATGTCACAGATGTGTTGATCTTTTTCCGATTCCTATTAAATGGGCATATTTTTATAACGACAATTTTAGAGTCCTTACTATATCATAGTTAAAATAAGAATGGCATTTTTTTTTTTTTGGTTTTCTGTTGAACTGTTACATGGAAAGATGTCTCGTACTGTAGTGATCGTAATTGGTCATGAAATTCTAACATAAGTATTCTATGTTTTCTTAGTAGTGTTAGTCTATTGTGCGGAGTACATCAATGAAGTGGCCGCAGTGAACTGGAGGTAAAGTCAGCTTTTCATGCTCTTGACTCTGTCTTAGTTTTCTTCTACAGTGGTACTATCACATGGAACTTTCTAAAGAAAACATGAAGCTCACAGGGAAACTGAGGACACCAGGAATTGTGGCCACATAAATATTGAACAGCCTGTATATACTGGGTTAGGCCTTAAGAAATGAGTAGTTAAATATTTTGTTGTTGTTGACCAAAGGCTAATAATTTTATTTATTAGACTAGTTAAAAGCTCCTCATTGGTGGTATGTGTTATTAACAAAAATCCTGTGTCACTTTTGGGATAACTCTTTATGGTCGGGGGGCCTTAGAATATCTCACTGACACAGCAGTGAGATATTTTAAGAATGGTAAAGCTTTGTTGACTGTCCCTCAGGAGCTCTAAAGGTGCTGACCAATAAACTACAATCTGTGAGAAAACACTGGGAATATTACTAAGGGGGAATTTGAGAGATTGTTGAGTATGTGCTGTTACTTGAGAGGAAGTAGGCCTTTTTCCTGCCCTCTCCCCTTTCCACTCAGAAACAAGTGTCCTATACCTACACAGTGCCAAGTGTCCTATACCTACACAATGCCAGAGCTTCCACAGTTACTCCCTGCCTCCCAGCCCCAACCCTCGCACCTAACTCGTCTAAGTGATTCTCCTGTCTCAGAGCAGATGACTCCCAATGTCCCTGTGTGTCCTTAGTCACTCAGGAGCAAGCACAGAGCCATATTGGTGCCCACAGCCTCAGCTGTAGCCCCTCCTGTGGGCCCCCTGCCACCACAGATTTGTGTCACCCTGACCTCTCATCACACACATACACATGCTCTCGGCTTTGTTTCAATAAGGCAGACTATCTGGGATCTTGTCTCCAGAAGATAGTCTTCCTTCAAGGCTGAGCCTGTCTCTACATTTCCTTACTGTAATCTATAGCTCATGTAGCGGGTTCCCAATCACTGTTTGTTACTGAGTTAATGAAAACAACTGTCGACCATATTTCCACATTACCAAGACAGAAATGTCTCCCCCTAGACAAGTCCTGCCTTCTACTACCTGGCTCTCTACCCTTGGGCAAGTTGGACTCATGCGGCCTTCGAGTCTCCTGCACAGAGTGGCAGTTACTTCACTGAGGTGGATGGAAGCAGGAAGCAGCAGACATAGTACTTTCTTAAGTAGCTGTAGCAAGAATGCAGCTCCGACTCTGTAATTTATGAGAAACATAAAAGCTGTTTCTGTGCTGTTTTGAGAACCCTTCAGTGAACCCAGACTATTATTAACCACTGTTCTCCTGTTACCTTCCAGGACCGAAAGTCAATCATTTTGTTTTGTTTTTCCTACAACAGGCTGTTTGCAAAGTATCAGTACTTTGACTCTCGGGGAATGTTCATTTCTCTGGTGTTCTCAGCGCCACTGCTATTCAACGCCATGGTCATTGTGGTATGTATGACACAGATGTTTATGTCCTGGCTTTCTTCACTCACAGGCTTGGCCGTTTTAATCCTGACTCCATATGATTTTTAGATTATGTGGGTACGGAAGACTTTGACTGTGATGACCGACCTGAAGACCTTACAAGAGGAAAGAAGGGAGAGGAGGAGGAGGAGGAGAAAGGAAGAGTAATGGCGAACTACTGCTGCGTGCCGTGCTTGTCCTCTGACTTGGTTGTTTCCAGCTGGGAACTGCACACGGCCCAGATGCCTCCTGTCAGCCAACTCATGGTTTGGAAAAAGGTTCTTATAGCTTAGCATACCACAAAAGGTTCTTAGAGTTTACTCTGCTCGGAAGCACGTTGAATGGGGACCCCTCCTTTGACATGGCACTTGTGTCCATAGGACAGAGCCGAGTATGCTGAAGTCCCACAGAGCACAGGACAGCCCCACCATGGAGTATTGCTGCGTATATGATGTCAGCAGTACCCAGGCTCAGGAGGCGGTGGGTCAGGTCTGGGGAAGAATGCGGTGCGTTTCAGTTCCCATGAAGCTAGGCCTCTAAATAATTGAGTTGGGGCTATGCCACTGGAAATGTTTTGTTTAAAAATATTAAGCTAGAATGAAAGCTGTAAAGTCAAGACTCCGTGGAAAATAGTATGTCAAGTGAACCGTTTGGTCTTGTTTTTTCTGGATACAGAATTATAAATACCTGCATGCTCTGTGAATGGCTTAGCTGTTTCTCCCCAGACTCTGACAAGTGCAGACAGCTCTTCCCGGGTGTCACATCTTGTGCGGTTGGGGGCTGGCGAACACAGCAGGGTGTATTGTCACCTGTGCCTCTGTTTTGTCAGACACCCTTGGTTTCTATGGAATCTGGAGCAATAAATCTCTAGAGATTACAGATGACTGAGACCCAGACTTAGAGACAGTAAGAAATACACTCTTGGCTTTAGTTTAAAGAAATAATTTGTGAATTATTTTCTTTCTTTAATAGGATTTTTTTTCCTTTCTAAACATTCTTCAAAGTTCTAAGCTAAAATAAAATCTAGTTAAAAATATTTAAAAGGTTAAAAGTAGATAGTTCGGTAGACTACCATTATATTCTGAACAGAACACCTAAGACTATCTTGTGACAATCTGATAATCCTGTGGTGTGAGTTTGTGGCTCCTGCTGCAACACTCAACCTGCATTGTGTTCACAGTCTCTAGATTTGTTCCACTTCACATTGGACAAAAAAGTGCCAAGGAAAATAACACAGTGCACTAAGTCAGATTTTGAATTTCAAATCACACTGTTAGGCCATAGGCATTGTGTCTAAAGGCATACCTAATTGTATGTTTCTGAAATTTTCTGGTTCAGGATATCTGATCATTTTATGGCTACAAAGGTGCTTACTATAACATTGATTAGTTTCATAGAAAATAAGAATAAATTAGTCAGTTAGATAAATCTGAAACAATGAGCGTCAGATAGGCCTAGAGCTCACCAACTAGATCTGTTCCCCTCTGGCCTTTGTGTCTGAGGTCAGTGGGGCAGAATGGGGCAGAGAGCAGCGGCTGGGATGTCCGTGTTCCGGCATATGTTGGGATGTCCATGTTCTGGCATATGCTGGTATTAATACCTCAGCCTGTGTAACCATGACCTTGACTTGGGCTTTCATGCCTTGTCTCTGCACGTGTGGTTGTGGATGCACGTGTGCTTCGTTTTTTCCATAATTAAATGTTTGTGTTTTGTTTTGTATTTTTAAACTGCAAGTTTTGGATTAGCGAGATGGCTTAGTGGGCACTCTCCACCTGAGGTTGGTCCCCAGAAGAACTTAACATTTGTTCCCAAGCATGACACGCTAAGTCCCATTGCCAGGAAACCTGCCTGATGGAAGAAAGGAGGCGGCCACTACAAGTTGTCCTCTAACTGTATGTGCACACAAAATAAAGTGATTCACGAGTCACTCCCGACTAACAGCATCTGAGGTGGCCCTCTGGCTTTCACACACGCTCGTGTGCACACTGCTACACACATAGCACCTACATAAATGTTGTGTGTTTTCTGACATTCACTCTGTGATTAAAATTATACTTGAAGGAACTTTTAGCATTTTGCCCTGATATTAAGGAAAATCCTGCAAGGTGCAACTATGAACAAGCAGTTGGGCTCTGTGATGCTCTGGGGATTTTACAGGTTTGCCCAGTGCTGTGTTCACACTTCCGTAAAGGAAGGTTTACAGGCACTGATGGACACAGTGAACACTCGCTTACTGAGTAGTTGTGGAAAGCTCTGGAAAGGTCTAAAATAACCATTTTATACATTCCAGCCTATGAAACTTCATGTTTGTTGATTATTATGCATTAATATACAATAAAATATGTTTGATAATATACAGTGTGCTTTCATGTGTGTGTGTGTGTGTGTGTGTGTGTGTGTGTGTTTAGAATCTAACATTGAGCAAGATTTCTCAGTTCTGCCTTCTTGGTTTCTGCCTACGACCCTCATATTTCTGGAAATGCAATGCCATCAGCATCAAAGATAAGAATCAGTATGGAGACTGTGAAGAAGAAAGCCTCATGGGGGTCTGTTCTTAACATATGTCTGTGAGACACACCGTAGCATGGGCCATGATCATCACCTCTTCACAGCACAGCCTGAGGATGTGAAGCGTTCACAGGCTTGCTGACATTCAGAACAGAGCCTCAGCATTCCTCAACAGGCATTGGAGTCCAGCACACTCCTGGCTCCATTTCTGAGGGCCAGACCTGATGGCTCTCCTTTGGTGAGGACTCCCACAGCGGAGCCTACTGGTTGCCTTAAGTGGAGTGTAGGGTGATGTGATGTTCTGCCTACTGTTTATAAATGTTTACAGGGGTCAGTTGGGGCCAGGGAGTGCCTGTCCTACATCCACTTATTCATATGTCAGAGAAGGAATGGACAGCTAATGCCCTAAACCATCAACATGGGTCCTGTGAACCAGTGGTTAGAGACAGCGCCTTTTAAAGACAGTTACATTTATGCATTTATCCTTTGGTACACACAAGGAATGGAGTCTTGGATCCTTTTCAGATACCAAAATCCTTAAGTGCCCCAGTCTAACAAACTGGTAGAACATCTGCACAGAGCCCACACACAGTACCCATTTAGTTTAATCTTTAGGTGACTTAAAATACACAATCCAAGGAAAACACTATGCAAGTCACAGCTATACTTTTTTCAGAAGTAATTTTTAGAACAGCCTCATGTTCAGCATGGATGCAGTTTTCCCCCTGAATGTTTTCTGCCCAGCGTGGCTGGATCCTGAGTATACAGAAGCTTGGTTGGGCGTTAGACATTCTGGAGAGAAGGCCAGGAGTGAAGGAGGCTCTTAGCACGGTGTTGTATCTTAAGCATCTCCATAAGGGAGAGAATGGTGGGGCCTCTAGGATTGGGAGAAGCTGCAGGCTTATGGGAGGACAATGGAAGACCAAGAGTACGGTGGGGCCTAGCCAAGTCGGCAAGAAACTCCATCCAGCAATTTCCAACCTAAGGGACCCCAAGTCCATGAACCCTGGAAAGACTGGCATTCCTGAGTAACATGGATGCTCATGACTGGTTTGTTCAGGACAAAAGCTGGGCCTGCATTGTAGGCTTTTTCTGCACTGAGTCATCTGAGAGGAAAAGGAGGAGAGGCATAAGATAGTTTGAAACCACAGATTCAGGGTTGCTTCTGATACAGACGTAGATGGGGGAGTGGGTGCCATGAACTCTGAGGAGAGCGGCCAGGTGTCTCTCGCTGGACAGCCAAAGCCCAAAGCAGATGGGGACAAGTGTCCTTTGGTAAGAGGAGACAGTGAGGCTGCTAGAGTCACGTCTACAGCAGGAGAGAGCATGGGCAGGCTTAGACCTGAAGGTAAGGGGTGCCACTTCTCAGGGGAAAGGAGTTGGTGGCCCTTGGGTAAGCAAAGCCTCAGGCACCTAGCCTTGGCTGGAGTCGGTTCCATCGACGGAAGGCTAGAATCATAACCGATGGGACATCTTGTCCAGGAGACTGTTGTCACCTTATCCTCTGCAGATTTTTTTTTCAGTTTTCACGACCTGTGGTTTCATTGTGGTCCATCTAGGCTTGTCTGTATTTGCCTTGTAAAGTACTCAAGTTACCAAGATTGAAAATTTCTAGGTTATATTTTTTTCTTACATAGAATTCGTATAGAAATATATAAAATGTAGCAGATGAGCTCCGAATTGGAAGCTGAACCAGATACATTCTCTCTCATAGATGAAGAGACCTCTGTAAAGCTGCTGTCTGCCGTGGCCACTGGCTCTAGAGCTCTGTAAAGCTGCTGTCTGCCATGGCCACTGGCTCTGGAGCTCATGCTTTGTCCACCTGCAGTGTACAACCCGCATATCTTGTGTTTCAGGGTTGCCTGTAAGCTGCAGCAAGGCACAGCTCTGACTTGATTGATTCCAGCTGCTGTTGATACATCAATTTTCTGTTTTTTACTACTTTCTTCCTGTCTCTAAAACTAGTGCTGACCCCATGTAAATGGGGTTCTAGATAAGAAGAATGTCTTTGTTTAGAAAGTCTTAGTTTGGGTTTCTATTACTGTGATAAAACACCACAACCAAAAGCAACATAAGAGGAAAGGGTTTATTTCATCTTAACTCTTCCACATCACAGTCCAAGAAAGTCAGGGCATGAAAGCAGGAACCTGGAGGCAGGAACCAAAGCAGAAGCCATGGAGGAGTGTTGCTTACTGACTTGCTCCTTCTGGCTTTTGCAGCCTGGTTTCTTGTATAAATCAAGTCCTCCTTCCTAGGGGTGGCACTGTCTGCAGTGGGATGGGCCCTCCCATATCAATCATCAACCAATCATCAATCAAGAACTTGTCCCAGAGGTTTGCCCACAGGCCACTCTGGTGGAGGGCATTCAAGGTTCCCTTGTCCCAATAACTGTAACATGTGGCAAGTTGATGAAAACCAACTAGATCATGGTCCACAGGGACTCTGCCCACAGGCTTTGTCCCCTTCAGTACGCCAGGAGTAGCATCAGTCAGGTGGATCACAGGCTCCTGCATCTCACTTGTGAGCTGTGTCTCCTGTAGCCTTCAGCTGACCCACTGCGATGACCTCCACTCAACGGCAGCTCCTATGATAGGCTTGGACCTCCAGTTTTAGGAAACTGGACAACACGTTGCTTATGTGTCTCTAGCACCAGAAGTGAGTTGCTGGAGGCAGCTCATCTGTGCATGTCTGTGCCTTATCTCATGTGGTGCTGTCCCAGAGTCCCTGCCACAGGATAGCTAATGCCCTGGACTTTCTCCTGTGCCATCTGCTTGGTGTTTTTCCTTGCTTCTTCCAGTCTTCACTCAAGCTCACCCGTGTTGTGATTCGAAACATCCAGTATATTTTTGGACAGGTGGCCATGTCACCATCATCTCTCTCCAGAAGCTTATCTTCCGTTGTATTTTTTTTTTCAGTCACTCCACCATTATGATGCTTCTACTATGTAACCTGATCATCCATTACCTCATAGTGACCAAACCAGATAAGGTCAATTTGGCCAGTTTCTGATGTGGAAGTGCAGTTCTGTCAAGACCACCAATAAGACAGATACCCATCATCTTCAGAAACTGCCTTATCTTTCTGTGACTGGCTTGGGATAAGTCTTGTCAAAGTAGTTTACAAACAACTATTCTATGGCAGTTATTGTTACTGAAGTATTATTCAGTTACTATTCAAAAGGAATCCTGGTATCAGTCTCCACTTGATCACAGTAAAAGTGCTTTTGTGATTGACAGGTAAAACCCCACTGCTTATTGTATGTCCTTGATTATCAGTGAGGTTTGTTTATCATTGCCTTCTTTTGTATAGTCTGATCATACAGACACTTTACTCTTGGCGTTACTATATAGAATTTACAAGTACATTTCAAATTTTATGTCAGAATCAACCACAGATGCAAATGGGGCTGCTTGGTCTGCCTTTGAATGTGACTTGTGTTAAAGTTCTCTAACATTCACATTTGTTTACTTGGGCCACTAAGTATGCCTAAGGGATGAATCTCTGATCCCCAAAGGCAGAAGTTGTCTTCTTCCTCATGGGTCCATAAAGGAGTAGGTAGCAGGGGTTGAGGAAGTCTTCAATGCATCCTCAAATGTCTTGGGTGTGGGGTCATGGCTGTGTTCAATCATCTACTTGGCCTGATTCGTGGCGTTCATGGATGGACACCACTATACTTTTCAGGCCCAGATCTCAAACACACCACTGCAGTGGCAGGAGTGCTAAGAGCCCACAAACTTGAACCCTGAAGCCTTGATTCTCTTTTATGTGGGCATTTGCAAAGAATGATGATCTGTCTGTCCTCGTGGCCCCTCAGACTAGTCTTCTCTTAAATTCTTCTCTGTAAGTTACTGATAGTGATAATTACAAAGTCAGTAGAAGCTTTAGGCAATATATTTTGACAACATAAAATTGTATCCAAGGATATGTCAAGACATCTGGTGTACAGAATGAGAAGTTTCACTCTTGAAGTAGGCGGAGTACCTTGACAGTATATTGTCTTTCTTCAAGTGTGATTCTCAGAGTTAACTGATTTCCCCCTTGTTTTAATTGATAGTCCTTCTCTGGCACTGGTAGCCTGGCCACCACTCCAGTGAATGAGTGTGTGATGGAGAATTAGTAAAATTAGAGAAAAAGAGCGTAGGGTCTGCAGGCTGGTATGCAACCCGGAGCTTGTGCAGAGATGCAGACTTGGCCCCTGGACATGCTACCAGTTCACCATGCTGTGGGATCACCCTGGCTCTGAGCTACAATGGTGGCTTAAGATGGGGAGGAGTTCACTCTATGGATTGGACCTCCTTGGGGGACCATTCTGGTCTGGGATGCCACCGGAGGCCATGTTGGTGTCTGTGGCCCATGCTGCTGCCCTAAGCCATGATAAAGCCTGTGGTCCCTGTGAACATGTACAGTGTATGCCTCTGATTGATGCCTTGGTGATATCCTCTGGCTTTGCTGCCTTCAGGGGACATCTGGATGTGAGTGACATGTAGAGCAATCTAAGGCTATATTGAGGCCTGTGGTCCATGCAGCCATTAAGGGCCATGGGTGGATCAGTGTTCCTGAAGCAGGCTGAGACCATATTGATGTCTGTGGACTGTGTTGCCACCAAAGGCCATGCAGAAATTTGCGATCTGGGCTATCAGCTAGGGCCATGTTAATGTCCCTGGACCAGTTCTCTATGGCCTCCTGGGAAAGCTGACCATGGGCACTTGGGAGAGCTGGCCTGGCCTTGCCTGCCTCTGGCCACAGTATGGTTTCTGTGGGGATACAGGTGGAGAAAGTCTCACCTTCTCTTGGGGGCCTGGTCACTAGAAATTTGTACATGCTCCAGTGAATATATAGACAATTTTAAAAAATGGACTTTTGCTAGTCCTCTGCTTGGATGCATACTTTCCATAGGCCTGCAGCTGTGTGTAGGGGCCAGCGACTTGGAAGTTTACTCTCTGGATACAGGGTCCTGAGACGACTGAGCACCTGGAACAGAATGGAAATAAATAAGAATGCTAAGGAGAGACTCCAGGTTTACCTGATGAACACTGAAACTTTTCAACTACTAACTCCGAGTCTCCTGGTCGTCTTGGAGGCTCAAGAGTCCTGTCTCACAGGAGAGGCCACTTAACATCAGCAGCAGGTGACTAGAACCAACCACACCCCTCCCCCCACAAAGATGCAAGCTGTGGTTGCAGAATTCTACACATTGAAACATAGTAATGATAAAGTTACTGAAAGGTCAGTAAGCAGGAACAGCTCCTGAGACACACTGCTGTGTGTAAGGATGGATTCTGGGGAAGACGCTGAGGGCCACAATACAGTCAGTTGTATGTCGGCCTCTGGGCCCACTCAGTGTGGCAAAGTTGTGAGCATCTCCTGTTTGAATATCCTGGCTTCTGCCTGAGGGAAAATATTTCTACATGTACTTCTTAGTGTTCCTGTAGACCTTCTCAGGGGAGTAACAAGAACACGATATATTCTCCAGGAAGCAGGGTCCTGATCTGAGTTGGAATTTTGCATCTTGAACTTAGTAGAAATTTGATGTCAGCCAAGTCACTGAATTTTCCTGATCTCTACTTTCCCTTGTAAGAAGATGTATAGTGCTACTTGCCATATTACTCGATAAGATCACTGCAATCTTTGAAAGAGGGGATATATCTGAATGCTTCTGATCTGCCTGCACGTGTGCTGATGGTGGTAATAACTGGGGATGATCACATGACTAGTCTGTCCAGCATGCATGTTAATGTGTTATGAACCAAATAGAGAACCAAAGATTACAGAAGCAGTAAGACAGAAGTATCATCCTGTTCACTAGGCAGCCATTTGTCCCGTAGAGGTCCCTATTTCTTGGACTGATAAAACAAGTGTCAAGTGCTGAAAGGCGCCTCTGGTTCTTCACGGCTGTTACTTCTCACTTAACTCACCAGAGGGCGCCAAAGCTCCATGTCACCCACTGTCAGACACTCAGCTGCCCAGGTTATCATTATTGAAGAAAACAAATGTCATTAAGGAAGATGTGGGTAGGTAGGGGAACACCCCTTAGAGGCAAAGGGGAGGGGAGATGGGGTGGAGGGGGTTGCGGAGGTGAAACTGGGGAAAGGGGACAATATTTGAAATGCAAATAAATAAAATAATAAACAATTATTTTAGGAAGGAAGGAAGGAAGGAAGGAAGGAAGGAAGGAAGGAAGGAAGGAAGGAAGGAAGATGACCTAACACTTTTGATTGAGGAATATCTTCCAGAACTAAAGGAACTGGACAAACAATGGTGATTTAGTTTCTTTTACATTTAAAGTAGACTAACAACGCACATTATATAGCATAATGTATTGTGTATTCATCAGTCAAAACAACACTAAAATGTGTTATGTCCCATATGGGTACACATACATACAAAGCACATAAGTGACTAGATAATTGATTTCTTTCCATTACACTAGCAATGATCTTAAGATAGTTTTATCAAATGAAGAAAGGAGAGTAAAAGGGAAAGACAATGGGGCCATTTCCTAAGTAATCTATGATCTCATGTGATATTGAATTGATCACGATGGACACTCAGCTTCTGCTGTGTGCTTGGCACATAGGCTCCTGGGAGCTACAGCCCCAGACTCAGGCAAGCAACTCTTCACCTGTATGCACACGTGCTGATGGTGGTAATAGCTAGGCTTGATCATGTGACTGAGTCTGTCCAGCAGGCCTGTAAGCTTTTGCTGTGAACCCACCAGAGGTCCAAGGATCAGAACCACAGCCAGACCTTGTGCTAGGAACATTCCTGCTCCCTCAATAGACAAGGCAAAGGAGAGCGACTCTGGGAGCAGCCTCAGGATTCCCTCTGCCCTAGCAACCTGTGTTTCCTGAACATTGTGCCTGCAGTGCGAGGTGAGCACTGGAGCTGCTCGGCAGTAGTTCTTTACTTCACAGTCTCACTCAGAGAGGCAGGTACAGACCATCCTATCATCAAGTGCTTACAGCCACCATTGCTCGACCGTAGGGTTTGGCCAATGCCTCGAAGTCATGTTTCTTGGGAAACAGGGCACTTGGGCTGGAGTAAAGAGAAAGTCTTACAGAGGGCTCCACTCTTGGGAGCCAAGTACTGAGGTCACCGTGAAGATGCAGTGGAGGGCACCATCAGCAAGAAGAAATGGGAGAGAGCAAGGGAATTGAAAGGCAGAGAGAGATGGAAGCAAGTCTTGGCTCTAGCTGGCAGAAGGAACTATGGAAGTCACTAGAAGGTAGAAAGACAGTTTGCAGCCAACAGAGGCCAATAGCTCCACTGTCAGCACAGCCATGATTCATGTTTTCAGCTGTGGACCCTTTAACTTTTTGCAATAATTCTATGAAAAGGCACCATGATAATATGAAATTTTAAAAAAGGAAACGAAGAGAGTTGTTTTCCATGTTCAACCCTACCGTGCTGATGGAGAGAGTCCTATATGTCTGCATCTCTAGAGCTCTTTGCTTAGATCCTGCTGGTCTTGTCTGAGTCTGAGTTACCTTGCTCAGTGTCTCTGTTCCTTTGGTGTCTGTGGTGGAGACTGAGTTCTACCCACTAAGCCACAGCCAAGCCTTTTCTCTTCCTCAGTTTCAATCTCCCCATTGGTCCCACATGCCCAGAGTCTGGCTGAAAGCCAAGCTCTCACTGTATTCCTCTAGGCCCAGCTGCTCCTGTCAGTGTGCATGAGACCACTGCCTTCTAAGAGCCAACGTTACTTCTCCAGAGTCAGCTAGACCCCAACTTTGGGCTGAGCAGAACAGCCTAGTATCCAATATACTATACTGGGAAGCTTATAGAACTACAGGGTGGACAGATTGGGGATCCCCCCTTTCTTCCAGGAAAGCTTGAGGTCTACAGGGAAACATGGGATGAAATGACAGAAGTAGATGCCCAAATTACAAGCTTAGCCAAGAGAGGTCCAATGTTTGCTTGAGAGAGGACGGGAAAGGAAAAGATAAAAGAAGAGGAGGGTAGAGTCAAGTAACAGGTTTCCCTCTGTAGGTGACCTCCGGGTGTTTGGAAAGAGGACTGGCTCGCACAGCATTCCTTCTGAACTTGGTACAGCACAATGGATTCTTTATTAACCTCTAGAGTTAACGTTTAAGTTTATACTTGAAAGTATGACTCACTTCCTGGAGATGTCATTTTCCTCTGGTCCCTTGATGATCCGACATGCACTAAAACTGGAAGGCAAGTGACAAACGGAGTCACATCTCTGTAGACTTGGAACCCAGCCTTGAGCTTCAGAGAGCAGGATGCATCTGGGAGCGGCCAGGTGTCAGCTATGGTCTTCCTTTAAAGGGCAGTGCAAGTTTGAGCTCAGCCATAACTTAAGGGAAACTGCGAGGAGCCCCGGAGGACACCACAACACAGGGAAGTGAAAACCAGCAAATGAGAGAAACAGGTTTCATGTCGGAATCTCAGCTGGGGTCCCACATGCCAAAGACATTCGCGCTTCCTGGCAGCAGCAGGTAAATGACCAAAACTAAAGGGGAGATATGTGTGGTTTGGATTTTCCTCAAGATTCAACTTCAAACACATAATAAACAAACAAACAAACAAACAAACAAACTGAAACATGATGACAGTTGAAATCAGAGTATATATGTAAATCAGACTACAAGTTCAAGAGAGGATATATTCCCCCTGGAGTCCTGCAGAAGTTCAGCAACAGCAGCAGTCTTAAGTACTAATGGCAATTTCTTTGGAATTTATGGAGGTGTCTGTTAGCGGATCTTTTTCTCTGTGTGTTGTATTTCTTGGTGAGAACACCTCCAGGAGGCTGGAGCAGCTGGCCTCTTCCGATCTCTGGAAAGCCCCTGTGCTGACTCCTCTGAGGCTTTTCAGGGCAGCACAGACCAGCCACCTGAGATCAGCTTCCTCACTGCTACTGTGCAACACACAAAGCCAGCTTCGCTGGGTACGAAACACTATGCTCTAAGCTTCCTGTGGACATGCAGTTTTGTCAACAGCTTGGCTACATTCAGTCCTCCAATGCTGGTGGCAATAGAGAATCCAGGTGGGTTAGCACTGACCGGCATAAGGGTGAGCTGAGCTGGGCCAGGAGCAGGCTTCCCTGTCACAACATGGTACCAAATTCCAAAAATGAACCTCTCAAAAGACAGGTCCATCCCTGTATCTACACTGGCCCTGGAGATCGAATGCAATGTCTGTGCAATGGTGTCACTGTCACCTTTAGCTCAGTAAGAGCTGCTGGATCACCTTTCTAAAAATGAAGCCCTAGGTCTGCTTCAGTCATCCTTAGACTGTTATGAAGATTTGCCCCTTATTTTGGCTGGGCCAGTCAAATCCACTTATGGAGTCTGACCTTCTTGACCAACACAGCACACCTTTTCCGCTCGAAGACTCCGTGACAGGTTTGGCCTCTGCTTAAGCAGACCTGTTCAGAGGTAAGAGAGTCCACAGACATGTAAGAAAGCTTATTCCACAGTGTATTCATTCAGCTTGTGAGAAAACAGGGTACGTATTTTTATTAAAGTGTTATCATATTTTAATTTTTTAAAAGAGAATATAATGCTCATGGACAGGCCCAAGGGAAAAGCCGGACACAGAGCTCTTTGGGGACCCAGTGCAATCGGTGTGGAGCGGAAAGGGAGCTCAAGGTGGTGTCCTTGCATGTCCAGCCACTGATGTCTGCACCGTGGGCTTCTTCCACTCCATCCTGCTTCCTGATTAAGACTAATGGTTGCAGCTGCTCTCTCACTATTTCAAGCCCCCGCTATAAAACTAAAACAAAAAAACACAGGAAGGTAGAGACAGGCAGTGGAGAGGATGCGGACGGGGGCTGGCCTCCGATCTGTGCTCGCTCACAGAGAAGACAGTCAAAGCTGTCTAAGTTTAACTGCAGGAAAGCTGGACAGCCGACTTCCAAGTGACCTCAGTTGTTGCCTTTGAGGCACAGAAGTAGTAAAACTGCGTTGTAAGAAAGACTGAATGGGGATATTCTCAGAAAAAAAATAAGTAATAAACTGTACAAAGTTCATACAAAATGAGCAATGCTCATTTGGATGAAGACAAGTACAAAAATGAAAGAAATAAAATTTGAAAGGAAAAAAGAAAACCTGTCCTTAATCACAGATAGCCTTGTTGTAAATAAAATACGTGTAGATGACATGATAAAATAGTTGAGGGAGACAGCTAGCTCCAGTATCAATGCCCGCCATTTATTTTATTTTATTTTTTAAAAGTCCTTCAGGTAATCTTATTTTTAAAAATGTGTTTATGATATATTAGCCAAAATAATAGTATCATGGAAAGTAATGTAAAAATGTGTGAAGTTTTTAGGAATAAATTCACAAAATTGTTTTTAAAAGATGCAGAGATGACCTGCTAGGAAAGAATCCACAGGAAGACTTCATGTCAAAAATAAAATATCTCCACATGGATCTACAGTCAGGGCAGCCAAGGGAAAAGAGGCCCTTTGAGGAAGATGCACAGCTGGATTGATACCAAACTACAAACAGAGGCCCCAAGGTACTGAGCTGAGCTTCCAGCAGTATCAACAGGCAGCCTCCCCACCAGATGCCAAACTGTAAGCCCCCCTCCCAATTTCACAGAACAGTAAGAGAAAGATGGAGAACGCTGACTGCCTACACTTAAATTACATTTTTTTCAAAGTATTACTCAAGAGCATTTGGAAAGATAAAAGCCTGGCAATACATAATTGGCAAAAGGAGTCCCAGCCAAAGTATATGAAGAATTTTCCCCCAAGAATCCACAAAAAAGTGAAAGTGGACATAGGGGGAAAATCGAATTTCCTGGAAAGACTAACCAGGTGGTGATTAGAGTACCAGACAGTCTTCGGGTTTCCCAGGGGCCATCTTTCTGATCTGCCAAACATTGTCAAGTCTAAAAATGTGAAACATTTGCAAAGATGTGGCGTAAAGGGGATAGGTGCAGTGCACTTAGGAGACACCCTGATCAGGCCTGTAGCGAGGAACATGTCAGACCTGAGAGGGAGGGCTGTGATCCTCTAGGGTACAGACCTTATCTCCAAGAACCTTACTAGTCTCATCTCAAACCAAAGGCATTAACTGGGGGGGAGGGGGCGGAGGGTGGATATGACTCAGTTTTGTAGAGCAATCTACCCAGCTATAGGCGTTACCACTTTAGTGCCTCAAAGCCACACCGAAAGAAACAAAGTTACAGGAGATTAGGAGCTACCATTGGTCAGGAACCCAAACAGATCAAGCTCCGTGGATACACTGTTGACGCATGCTGGGGCCAAATGGTAAAGCCGGGGCCAAATGGTAAACAACGAGAAGTCCACAATTCAGCATGCAGCTTCTCCTATCAAGGGGAGACGTGTTTTGGGTTTGAAGTGCACCTAATCTGCCTTCATCCTTTTTATGATATCTGCTGTCGGGAAGTAAGATGTCGATAAAATTATTCTAAATCACAAAGCTTAAATAAATATAGCTAGCGATGGTGTGACTAACATTGGTGGGTGAACATTTTCTGTCACATTCAAGGAGTAATCTTATTAAATTTGGAAAAGACAAAATGAAAACCAAAGCCAGCAAGCAGGAAATGAACACAGCTGGCCAATTCACTCGGCAGCATCGTCTGCAGCCAGCAAGTCAGTGGAGAGAGTCACGATTTGCCAGAATTTGAGCTGCAGGGACTCAGGGCGGGGGACTCTGGGGGCTCCCTGGTCTCTAGGGGGAATTCAGGATACCCTCCCAAAGGAGCCTTCAAAGGCACGGGTTTTCTACTGATTGGATTCCACCCTTTCATGTCCACAGTACATGGTTGAATATCTTTCCCCAAGTGGGTTTGTCTCATGTCAAGCTTCAGATGGTCCTTTAGCCCAACATCTGCTCTACCTCCGTGTCTTGCACAAAGGAAATGCCCTTCCTTCATTTCGCTCCATGAGAACATTTATCTTCCCGGGAAATCTTTCACGGTTTCACCTTCCCTTCCTTGACTCTATCTGGAGCCTCTCGGACTCTTTACTTCTGTCCTGTTCTTTTTGGGTTCTCATCACATGCTTCTTCTTGGGTACATTCTGACTATCCTCTGATGTCCCTACCTGGCTTAGAACAGGGACACACAGCTGACCCTGTGACTCCAGCATAAAATTTCAGTCTGCACCCCCGTGACTCCACTTTTCTTTCATATCTTTAATCCCCTTTCCTTCCATTGACCAAATATCCTGCAAGTCCCAGCCATCTGTCTTTACACAACTGAGCAGTAAAGGCACCTGACTGTGAGTGTTGTATTTTCTTCCATATAATCTGATATATGAGATGGTATATTTCACTTTTACAAGAAAAATTAATTTCTGTGTGATGTGTACTTGTTTGTTTAGTAAAACATAGGACACAAAGTCACAAAGCTATGTCTAAAAGGAGAAGTATTATTTTGGGGCCCCTGGATGGAGCCTATGGGAATAAGAGCTGCGATCCGGGGGTCTTCTTCCTTGGCTTCTGCCTACACCTCAGCCTGAGGCACAGGCTTCATTGCATTGGCTACATTTAGTTCTGAGTACCCTGTTAGCTGCAGAGACACCAGAGCAGTTATGGAAGATGTATCAGACTCTGCCCAACAGTGGACCTCCTGTGGACACAGGGACTAGAACAGAAGGACACAGAGCTGGGTGTCTCACAGTGCTAAACGGGGGCAAGTGGCCAGGCTGGTGTGTAAAATCTGACGGAGACCAGAAGTCACAATGCAGGAACCCATTCTGGCCTCAAAGGCAGAATCCAGCCTTAGGGATTGGGTCCACTGGCCCCCTCCAGCCACGTGGTGAAATTGAGCCGGTACTGAACTTGGTTACTTCAGACTTACCTCTCTACCCACCAACTTCCTCTCGCTGTAGTCTCCCCTACGTGTCCTCACTGGAAAGCAAAACAGAGCCTGGGTTCAATGTCGAGTCCTCTTAGAAACAGATGTGCATTGAGTGGCCCGAGCATGCCAACATGTGGCATTAATTTAGACTGCATTCACTCTGTAATTGACCCCTACTTTATCGACAATCAGGCTGACAATACCCACCCCCCACCTTCCAAGTTGCTAAAATATTTTAGAATCCATTCCAGAAAATCACTTTCCCAGATTTCTGAGTAGCAACTGTTATTGATTTCATTGCGTTCACCCAAGTAAACAGAATATTTTGAATACTTAATACGTTTCCCATTATTTAGCATCACACAAAACCAGATAATGGAGGCTTGTAGTGAGCGAGATTCGTTATAAGCCGCACTGGCAAATCCTTCTGGGCCCATCCCGAAGCCAGTTCCTGGAGACACGGATGCGCAGGGCTCAGGTCTGAGAACTCTTTCCTTCATAGCCCAGAGCCATGTCTACACTGTAGTCTATACAGCTGCCCTGCAGAGCCCTGACCCGCCAAGTGTCACTACTGAAACCCCGGGAAAAGAATCGGCTGAATTAACCCCTTTGAACCTCCCTTCATAAACAAGAGTTCTGTGCTTTCTCCTGTCTGGCATCTGATGTAGAGATGAAAGACCGCCCTGAGCTGCAACGAGGACCCAGGACCCGTGAAAATTCAGGGTACAGTGTAGGGAACCAGCAGAGACCTTACTGCCATCATCACTGTGAGCATGTGTGTCCCTGGGAGGAGCAAGTTTTCAGTGTGGCAGGGCAGGTGGCAGGCACACCCGGGAGGACGGAGAGCTAAGAGAAGGAGCCCTGGATGTGTCCTTCTCAGGATAAGTCCTTTCTAGGAACAGGCAACCCTCTGTGTTTGATGACATAGTTAGTAGGACTTTTTCTGAGGTTGTATATTTTAACACATTCATCCTGCTGTGCTGCTGTCGGCTCCTGTCTTACATCTTCTCTTGAAACATCAAACTCAGAGAGAGCCTTACTTCCACATGACCTAGATGGCTTCCTAACACTGACCAGGGTCACTCTTGTCTCACCACCCTCCGCAGCACTCTGTCCCCTTAGAGTACCTTTGGCGACAGTTCTTAGATATCACACGAGGATGAATAGTCCCCATTACCAGCGGCAGGGAATGAACAGAAGATTTAGTTTTGTCCTTAAACTTACCTTGCAGCTCATTTCAGCTTCCCCCAGCCTTCTCCCTGTCCCAGCCTGACAGAGCACTGTATGGACCACTTGTCTGAAGTTGTACCCAGCCTTTGCCCAGAGGGCAAGTTGTTAAATCTACATCCTGATGCAGACACCCTCAGTCAGCACATGGGTGACCACCCCACCCCCCTGTGCCAGGGGTGTTCAGGCTGGTGGTGTGCCCACAAAGTTCTGTGGAATCGTGTAAGAAGAATATTGACAAGTACCTTCCTTTTGAATATTTCTCAAAATACTTTACATGTTTTGGTCTTTTATCTTCTTTTGGAAGAACCACCTATTCGAGTCTACCAGTCTAACATTACTTGATAAATAATAGTCCATGTTATCATAGCTTTGACCACTTCTTCACATTATTATTAGAAAGTTTTTATAAAGACATTAGATCAAGCAAGAATCAAAACCTAAAATGTTGATTTTTGATATTTACACCTAATGTTGCTACGCGTCTGACCTCCCCAGGTGGTGGGAACTGCGTCCAAGCAACATCCATCAAGAACCAGCCCATCTTTGATTTCCTCTGTACAGATCCAGTGACAGGAAAGGTGAAGTTAACAGGTGAGACCGAAGAGCCAGATCTTCCCAGAGCACTACGAGTCCACAGCCTTCCCGCAAGCCCGTGCGAAAGCCGAGAAAGTGGCTCTACTCTCCCAGGACAAATGAGCCTGGCTGGCCCCAAGCCCAATTTTCTGGAATCTGGAATGACAGTGGTATTGATTGCCCAACAAGCCTGTGGTTTTTGAGAGCCCTGGATTGAAACTAAAGGTGTGTGCTTCCCCCAAGGTCTTCAGGTATGTTGCACTTAATTCATTAAGGATACTGAGATATAGCAATAGGTTACAGGAAATGGGAATGGCCACCATCAGCAAGCAGGCTTGGATGTACAGCCGTGGGCTTATTGCTAGGGTTTCAGCTGTTGAGAGAAGACCCTCTATTTGACACAGGTTCTGCCACTTTTTCTTTTTTCCAAATTAAGGTCAGAGAGGAATGCCAAAATCATAGTTATACAGTTGAATGAATAATCTGCCAAGTGTTTTATTCCATGCGCTCACATAAGTCACGCAGAGAGAATTATTCTATACACTTAATTTGAGTTGAGTTTTGTATTTATGAGGGGTCAATTGAATGGTAATGTGGAGTGCTTAGAGTTTCAAGTCTAACTTTCTGCGTATATGAGAGCTGAGCCTATGGAGGCCATTCTTCTGGAAGAAGGAAAGCACTAAAGGATTCTGGCTTAGATTACCCCGCCCCCACCTCACCCAACAGGCTGCAGTGTAAATATGTTCTGTGAATAGAAATGTCTTAATGTTTTGAGAAATTCAGCATAAAATGCAGACACTATTGTGATAGGAAGTCCTTCAAACCATCACCAAAGCTCACATTATCTTATGAATATGCAACACATTGATGCTTACAAGATTTAGTCTTGGAAAGCCACTTTACTTCCTGAGAAAAGCATTTCGTTTTCCTATTTGCAAAGTTGACAACGCTGTGCAGCGCACTTCCCTTCTTTGTAGAACCGTGTGACAGAGTGACTCACAAGCAGAGAGTGACTACCAACTCCCTAACATTTGAGCAGCTCAGTCCAAACAGCTCATCCTAGAGGCAGTGGCAGGCATATCTACCTCAGGAGTCCTCAGTTTCCAGGCTCCCC
>LR749623.1:1772455-1895578 GCA_902729485.2 Mus minutoides | reverse complement strand
CAACCAGAGCAATGGGATTGCAGCTCTCCCTAGTGAGTTCTTAATTTCCAGGGAGGAAGCATGAGCTGTGTGAGCCTTTTACATAGCTGTTCTCTTGATTGGAGCTGGGTGCCCCTATGACTTCAATCTGCATGGGTTGTTGCCCCAATCCACTGGCCATGTTTGTCAGGTGTGTGTGTGTGTGTGTGTGTGTGTGTGTGTGTGTGTGTGTGTGTGTAGAGAGAGAGACAGAGACAGAGACAGACAGAGACAGAGAGAGACCCTTAAAATGGCTTCACCCCCTCTTTATTCAAAGATATTTTTGTCTAGAACACACACAAAAGTTGTTTAAACACCACCCACAGCTCTTATGATTCTCTTATAAGGGGAGAGAAGATCAGAGAGTATTAACGTAGTGTTTGTACGAATCCTTCCTCCTCTCTGGGCTGTGAGGCCCTGTTTGTTACCATTCCTCTTTCCTGTGAGGCCTGTTTCCTTAGTGAGACAAGGAAGAAGCAGATGGCCTCTAATACGTCTTTAGACTTTAATCTTGTGGGTCCTAGTAATAAATCAAAGTCATCTGAGCACTTTCTAAAACCAGGAAGAAACAAAAGCAGAACCAGGTGTGAGCGGTACTCCCACGGGGCCTGGAGTCCAGTGTGTGAAGACAGGGATAATCAGATGATCACCTTAAAGGGCTCTCAGAGGCATGGAGAACATGACCTGCAACTCTTGCCCTTCCCCCTTCCCCCTCCCCCTTCCCTCTTCTTGCTAAACTGTTAGATTGACTCCCTTCCTCAGGCACCTCAACATTCCTGAACTAGGCACCAAGGTCTTTCATTTGGCCATTTTCCTATGCCTGACCCATTCCTCAGGCTGGTCACCAAGGTCCTATCATGTCACCAGCGCCACAAGGGCAGAAGGAAGTTCACTAGGACTCATCTGAGCCAGTAAGACCAACACCCTCCAAATACACATCCAAGGCCCACGGGAAGATAGATGAGCCACCAGGGCCCAGGGTGTATTTTATAATGGAAACCAACTTAGCTCCTTTAAACCTTGGACAACTGTGGCCACAATTAACACTCATCACCAGCTGGATCCCCTAAACCCATCGGCTGCCCAGTTATCCTCAGACATCAAATCTTATACTCCCTATTACAAGATGTAACTAAACCCAAATCTCCCCTTTGATACACACATACTCACGGCCAAACCCTCAGTTGGATTGAGGTCATCCAGCAAACTCCTTCCCTTCTCAATGGGATCCTTCCTTTAGCATCTCCCACTGCTTTCTCTGTGCCTATCTGCAACTCCCTCCCAGAGCCACAGTCCCTCTTACCAGCCATGCCCCAGTTGTCAACCATCCACTACCTACTGCTTGTCCCTAGCCATCCAAGCTATCTTGGGAACCAAAGGCCGGTTCTCTTGACCTCTCCACACCGACCCCCAAAATTTGTTACCCAGCATCCCTTTCACCATTTAACAAAGGCCTTTCTGGTCATCCACATTCTCAAAGTGTCTTAGTTTCAAGCCTACCTGGGCACCCCACAGAAAGCTATCCTAGTGTAATGGGAGTCTTTCTGATTGTATTTTCCCCCAATGCAGATTCTGGGTTTTTTTTGTTTTTGTTTTTGGTTTTGTTTTTGTTTTTGTGGGTGTCAGCCCCCATTGACCTTACATAACCCAATTGAATTCTACTGGCTCCTCTCAAGAATTCATTTCCCTGGGGCATAATAGGTCTTTGTGCCTATTGTGATAGGTATAAGTCTGGCTATTGCCTTAACTGGAACAGCTATGACCAGCAGAACTTTGAGCCATTCTTTGTCACAGGTCAAGATTTCAAGACCAAATTAAAACTTTCTACAGACTCCACAGCCCAGTGTCTGGCCTCCCTCAATGACGGCTTTACTTCTCTGGGCCAAGTCTCCTTTCAAAGCAGCCACACTGTAAACCTCTTAACAGTGGAGAAAATAGGAGCTTGTCTGTCTCTCAGAGAAGGATGTTGTATTATGCCAGTGAACTGAGGGTGGGAGAGGAAAATATGTCTAGGCTAACCCACCTTCCCAAGGACCTGCTAAACAGAACTTCCCTCTTTGACTCCAGCTCCACATGATGGTTTGAGTCTCCCCTAGTGAACTGGGTCTGGCCTTTTATGGCCTCTCATCACCAGTGTTTTTTCTATTACTTCTTGCCCCTTTATTCCTTAACTGCCTTTCCTTCTCTTCTCAAGCAAATATGACAAAGCAGTATATCCAAACTTTTAGTAAGCTCCTCCTCAGGTATTACAAACCTCTCATCACCGAAGATGACATCATTTATTCGTCTTGCCCATGAACGCCTCATCTAGGCATGGGGACAGTTTCTTGAGGGAGCTCTCCGGAAGATGACTGGCTTCTACAAACGGCCTTCTGCATGCTAGATGAGTTACATGCTTACACGGGACGGTCGCTGATTTGTGGCTTCAAGGATCTTTCCAGCTCCTCTACCCAGAGTGTTCTGAAGTTTGGACTTGCCTTCTAAGCCTCTTACTCTCCCTACCTCTTCCCCGACTGGCCCCACTTTCAATCCTGTTAGATTAATGACATTCTTCATGCCTAACCAGCAGGAAGTAGCCAGAAAAAAAAATGATACCCACTTACCCAGCACCTAGGCTCAAGCACGGCAAAGATAGTGCCGGTAGGGCCAGCTCTTCTCTCTTCCCTCTCCCTTGCTAAACCATCAGAGTCCCTTATTTGGACACTTCTACATTCCTAGATACTAAGGTTTATTCCCTTATTTGGCCACTTTCTTATGCCTGGCCCATTCCTGAGACTGATGGCCCAGGTTTATCTATCAAAACATCAAGGTCCAGCAATCAAAGTCCCCCATTGGCTACCTTAATCAACACATCAAATCAGAACTTACCAACCCATCCTAGCTCATTCTAACATAGGCCTCCCCTTTTTACCTATTGTGGTGGCTTGAGTATATTTGGCCCTGTGAGTGGCACTATTTGGAGGTGTGATCTTGTTGAAGTAGGTGTGGCCTTGTTGGAGAAAGTGTGTCACTGTGGATGTGAGCTTTAAGACCCTCATCCTAGCTGCCTGGAAGCCAGTCTGCTCCTAGCAGCCTTCAGATGAAGATGTTGAACTCTCAGCATCTCCTGCACCATGCCTCCCTGGATGCTGCCATGTTTCTGCCTTGATGATAATGGACTGAACCTCTGAACTTGTAAGCCAGCTCCAATTAAATGTTGTCCTTATTAGAGTTGCTTTGGTCATGGAGTCTGTTCACAGCAGTAAAACCTTAACTAAGACACCTCTTTTTTTTGTTTTGTTTTGTTTTTCGAGACAGGGTTTCTCTGTGTAGCTCTGGCTGTCCTGGAACTCACTTTGTAGACCAGGCTGGCCTCAAACTCAGAAATCCACCTGCCTCTGCCTCCTGAGTGCTGGGATTAAAGGCATGTGCCACCACACCCGGTTTAAGACACCTCTTAAAATTGCTCCTGAAAAGCTACTTGCTGCTGTTTCTGCCTGATTCAGATTTTTTTGCCTTGCTTAATAAAGGATCTCTTTGTATTGGAAATTGGTGTTTGGGTGTGGTCTGTGCCCAATTGGGGATCCAGAGGGGAGCACCCTGCAGTTCACGGGTTCCTTCACACCTGGAAGGGTACAAACCATCAAGGTCTTAGCTAAGACCTCAGAAGGGAAAGCATGAACAAATGACAGTGCCGTCCAGCCCTGAGGAAAGATGCCCTGAGGAAGGAAGTGTTTGCTGAAAGGAAAAGGCAAGGAAAAAAAAAAAAAACAACAACATAGAAAAGCACAGGGACAGAGCTGGCAACGGCAAGACGGCAAGACCAGCGGGGCGTGCCTGCCTAGATGCAGAGGGAAGGTTGTTAGCAATCAGGCATCTCCACCACCTGCCCCAGGGACCCAGCAACAGCAGGATACGCCATCACTGGGTGCTAAGAAGCAACACATTCCCAGTGTTGCCGTAAGTCACATGTCCTCCCCTGTGAGTGTTCTACAAGCCCTTATAGAAGACCAGGCTCTCCTCTAATCTCTTCTTCCCTCCACCCTCACTCATAGGCAGCCTCTGTATGCCTCCTCCCCAACAAACCTCCCATGTGAGATCTGTCGCATGGTGTGACTTTATAGTGTCCGTAATTTAGATCATAACAGGCTACGCTGGGCCTGAGCACCACAGGACAAGCTCTCGTATTTAGTCAAGGAGAAATCATAAGGGTTGAGAAACTTCTAAGATGAAGAACTGTTGTTAAGGATCTCAATTAAGAACTCAAGCCAGAGGAAGTTGCCAAGGAGGAAGAGCATGAGCTAGAGGACTGAGGATGACGCATGAGCCACAAACTCTCAGCATAGTGCCAAGGAGCAGGAGAACGGCCCTCCCCGGAGGATCAGTTAATAGGAGCTGGTTGTTGCTGCAAAGCAAGAGCCTACGTGGAGGTGGAAGTGAGGGAAAGACCATTGCAAGAATAAAGGATGTTTCTACCTGGATCTGGACACCTCCCCCCTGACAGATGCCCACCCATTAGTCACCCCTGCCTCTTCTTTCCTGCCTATCTACTGACTGTCTAACAGCTCAAGTGTCTCCAAGACAAACAGGCTTTTGCATCAGTCTCCATGGCTTCAGTTATCAGCCATCCTCCACTACATGGTCAAAACGCTTAAAACAATAGCAGGAAAGGTATATGTGGATAATTGAAAAAGCCACCATTGGCCAGACAATACAACCTTTGTTCCTTCTATGGTCCCCAGTCCCACTCAGTGTGCCCTGTACACCGAGTCTTTCTTCAGCTCTAAGTGTGTGGCTCATTATCTCAGCAACAAAACAGAATCTTCCATTGGATATTATCAGCTAGCTCATTGAAATCACCTGCCAGTATTAAAAACCCAACGCCTGCTCGCCCCGGCCCGCAGAGTCGCTATGTTCCTTATCTGAACTGTAGCTTGACTTTCACTAGGAAAGGTCCAAAGGATTTTACTGTGTAGCCAAATTGGAAACCAGGGTTGTCCAGCTTATCCAGCACAACTAATTAATCATGCAACAGAATCTTAAATAGCTTCCTCCACGGCCCAAGGGTGAATCTCAAATTCTCTTATCATAAACCCCACATAAAATGAATCTAGAGAGAATAGACGACACCCCCCCCCATACATTGCTGATGGGAATATAAAATTGTGCAGCCACCTTGGAAAGGAGTTTATCAACTTCTTAAAATACTGAACATAAATTTACCATGTGACCACAATTCAACTCATAAGTCTAGACCCGAGAGAAAAAAAAAAAAAAGCTGCATCTAGTCACAGGCATCAATTATACCTGCTCAGAAGGTGTCAGTCATCACGGCTAGAGGTCAACAGTAGCTATGAGCAGACAGACAAGCGGCAGAACAGAATGAGTATACCGTATGCATAGATGCTATAGCTGCACAGTCAGTTGGGACACTACTTGGCAGGTTCTATAAAAGACTGGTACATACGACAGTGTGAGGATCTCAAGAACATCAGAATTTAAAATCTCACATATTCCACTATTCTAATTTACTCTAAATGTCCAAAAAGGCAAACCTGTGTAAACAAGAGGTAGTTTGGTTTCTGGGGCCGAGGGAGGCAGAAGCAGGGATTACTCCAAACTGATGTGAGGACTTTTCCTGAGGTGCTAAACGTTCTTGAGGTTTAGAGTTAAACAAGTGAATGATGGTGCCAAGTATCTCAGAAAGGTTTATATTTGTCTGAAAGGTGAGTAGAGTTATGTATAAATGAGGTTTGGGATGAGAACATCCTCACACACAGGCACGTCACCTCCAGGATGCTGTAAGGCCATCAACTCCAGCTATTCCCAGAACAGCATCATTGCTTGTGAGAAACACATCCTAAGCCTGCCCTAGATCAGCTGATTTCAGGAAGTCTGCGGGTGTAGACCAGCTCCTGTCTTTCTAAAAATCCCCCTGATTCTAACACACGCTAGCTCATTTGGATCGTGGCACTCAACCTGGTAGCGAGTCTCTTCCCTGTTCCATCCGGAGGTTGGTAATGACGTAGCTTTGAAAATAAGAGAACAAACCAGGTACTCTTCATAACAGGGGGAAAAACATCACATAGTTCAAATGTCGTGGTGGCGCACTCCTTTAATTCCAGCACTCTGGAGGCAGAGGCAGGCGGATTTCTGAGTTCGAGGCCAGCCTGGTCTACAGAGTGAGTTCCAGGACAGCCAGGGCTACACAGAGAAACCCTGTCTTGAAAAACCAAAAAAAAAAAAAAAAAAAGTTCAAATGTCCATAACAGGTAAATGACTAAATAAAGTTTGAAATGTGTACCATGTTCGGACCGTGAGTCAACAGTAAGTACAAACCCTGAGTACGAGTGTCCTGTGCCACTGAGTGAAACATTGGGACAGGTAGAACTACCCTACAAGGACAGAGAGCAGATGTGTGACTTCTGGGTCTGGCATTTGCAGAGGGTTTTACCTCTGAGATGAAGAGAGAACTTACAGGGACAATGGAAGAAGTCCACATTTTGATCGTGAAGAGAGAGTTATCGGGGTATTTGTTCATCTGGACCCAAAACTATACGCCTAAAGTAAATGCGCTTTGTTATATATTTTGTATCTTAATAAAGTTGATTTTGAAAGAAAAAAACCTGGACACAAGTATGAGTGCCTATTTTATAAATGTTTCGGTTTTCTCTTAGCCTGTCTAGCTCCCAAACAATTGCGACAGGACTATTTCATTTACTTAACAGCTTTAAGGAGCACCAATAAGCAATACCAATCTATTTTAATCCTTTAAGATAACGGAGCTACCTCCCAGCCACAGTCTCTGAGATGCTTGCAGTTTATGGTTTTCTCTGCTCCACCTGTTTTCTTACGATGTGCCCTTGACCCTCTCCGCAGGGTTGAATCCCCACTTCCTCTCTCTCCCTCCCTCTCCCCTGATAAGGAAGAGGTCCAGCCCTATTCTCTGCCCTACCCAACCATTGACTGATCAGCTCTTTATTGACCAGTCAGGAAATAACTAGGGTGCAATGTTTACCCAACACTGAGACAGGAGAGTCGCAGAATAAGGATTGCAATCAGATATGGGGATGCGGGGGGGGGGGAGGGGGGGCACAGTAGTCAGAATTTGAATAATACGAGGATAATCTTTACATAAGGCACCACAACACGATGCCTACATACAAGTGACTCCTCCCCTTCCAGGCTCTCTTTCATTCTTTGGACTGTTTATCCCAAGACGGGGCAGAGTGGGAGGGGACTCCTGGTTCTGCCTTGCCTTCATGTGAGGGATCATGCCTGCCTTTTGAGAAGTCTCTGGTGGCCTCCACCTCCACCTGCTCAGTCATGTGTGCTGTTGTAGGTCAGACCAAGGTTACAGAATATACCCAAACTTTTCTGGTTGGGTGGCCTCGAGGACCCAAATGAGATGGAATTTGAGGACCCAAACATGGATCAAATCCAAGATCTACACGCCTATCTTAAACATGGATCAAATCCAAGATCTACACGCCTATCTTAAAAATGAAGGAGGATTTTATTTCTTAAAAATGAAGGAGGATTTTATTTCTGTTCATCCAGTTCTTGCAGTTGTTACATTTGTGCTCTCAAGTCGACTCCCAAGTCAGTCCCCAAGATTCTGGCCTGACCAGAGTCACTCCCAAACCATTCTTCGCATCCAGACTGTGAGATGTGGCCCTAATACAGAATAAGTCTTGTCAGCTCTGGCTCTGTGACAGGGCTCCTTTGGAGTCTTTCTGGAGCTGGACCATGTCAGCATAAGTGGACTTAGAGAAGTCCTGTTCTGGAGCAAACTGCCAAGATCCAGGACTGTGCCAGAGCAGAGCCTCTCATCTCTCTTGAGATTACTGTGTCTAGCAAACAACATGAGTGGCAATATGGCCACTAGTTCTACCCCTCTGATTCCTTATTGTGTCGTTTCATTGTTGGGGAATTAATGGTAATACTGCTATTTGTCATTTTATTATATAAATCCATTGATAGTTAATTGTTAAATACTGTTGTGGAACACTGTGACATATAGATACTCCTGCTACCCAGGAAGTAAAACTAACCTTTATCTATAATTGTCATCTTAGAGCCTTACTGCTGAATCAGCTCACTCTTTCTAGTTCTTTCTTAGCTTCGCTGGCTGGATCAACTCAGCTGTTCTGGTTCAAAATCCTCTCCAAATTGACTGAACTTAACTGTATTCATCTGAACTGAACTGAACTGAACTGAATGGAACTAACTGAGCTCCACTGCACTGACTCCATGAACAGAACTTACAAATTACACACAACTGAGGAACTGACTGACTCTCCCTGCACTGCTCTTAAATAGCTTCTCTTTCCTCTGCTGTTCTCATGAGAGTTGGGTGCATCCTCTCTTTGACTCATTCTGGCAAATCTTTCTCTGATTCCGCACTTTGTCTGCCCCTCAATTAAACATCACTTTCAAACGTGGCTGCTTCCTTCTACAAACTCTTTACCTTCATTGTTAAGGATTAAAAGTGTGTCCTAAGGGCGTGTCTGTATTCCACCCATATCATACAGACATTAAAGGTCCTTGAATGTGATCTCTGGCCAGAGCAGCCATGTTGCTGGATTAAAATTCCCCTACACAGAATGAAAGAAGTATTCATTCAGCTAACACTGGGTACCTGAGGATGCAGGTGGCTAAGACACAGCCCATGTAGATGACTTACAGCCAGGCATGGAGGGATAAGGAAAGCATGGCTCAGTTGATGTTCCTTTCAGAAATTCATGCAGGTCATTGTGTGCACTCCTGTGGACAATTAGGGAAAGTTCCTGGAGGTAATGCTGAGAGTCTAGTGGTATCAAAAAATCTCAAATGAACACGCTTCTAGAAAGACGTGTAAGTGTTGGGGCTTTCTGGGTAGGAGGACATCTTCACAATATGTGAACCCTACCTTTCAATACTGACAAAGTAGGCTGAGCTAAGCCTGCCTTTGTAATACAGACAATGGAGTGGCAGGAATTAATCAGTGTTGTTGTTCCAGTTGAACACTTATGGATGCTAACATTTATGTTTCATTGCTTTATTTTTTTTTTATCAAAACAGCTATTCTTTTGTTTGTTGGTTGGTTTGTTCAACCATTTCGAAACACAAAAGCCATGCTTAGCATGTTAACCATAAAAAAGCAGAGGGTGGGCCAGGCTAAAGCTGTGGCTTGTGAGCTCATGCTCCTGACCTATATGATGCAGGCAAAACCTGACATGCAGTACCAAGCAGATATAAAAACTGAGTGTTTTAAAAAGATAAAACCACAAGTCACTTAGAAAGATTTTTTTATTTAATTCATCAATTCATTGAAGAATCAGAAAAATATAACCAAGTCAAAGGCAAACTTTTCTTTTTTTTTTTTAACCAGTGCTGAAGGTTGAACCTGGGGCTTCATGCATGTTAAACAAGCACTTGACCACTGAATTACTTACAGCCCCAGCTCTAAAGGAAATGTTTCCTCTCTCTCCCCACTCCCTCTCTTTCGGTGTTACACATATGTGCTCACCCATGCAGGTGGAGGCAAGAGAAAAATGTCATATATCCTGACCTATCAGCTCATCTCTCCACCTTACTTCCTTAAGTCAGGCTCTCTCAATGAACCTGACGACCACATTTTGGCTAATCTGGTTGACCATTGACCTCTCAGGATCAGCCTCCACAACTCTGAGACACAGGCTACATTTACAGGCCATTAAAAAAAATGCTGGAATCCATTGCTGACATGTATAATGATGCATATAGATCTATATGACAATTGCATTTCTAAGGAACACAGCTTTTATTTCCAGGGGCAAGACTTATCTTCATTCATGGCAGTATCCCAGGACTTTCAAAACTGTAAAATAAATCAATGAGAGACAGATATAAAAAGGAATTGTATGCTATAGGAAGGATCTCCAAGAACCTCCTTCCACCTCTGAGATTTTTTCACCATTTCTTTGGCAAAGTCCAGCATGATTAACAGGAAGGGCCGGAGGAATGGTGTTGTTGTTGTTGTTGTTGTTGTTGTTGTTGTTGTTTGTTGCTGGTGATGGCCCCAACCTCCTGGTCTTCTCTACCCTTCCCTGATTTCTTTCTGCATCAGCTCATATTTCAGGGAAATTAATGTTCATATCTATTGATCATGGGGTCAGTTATTCAACTTCCTTGTGTCATCGGTTTTTTTTTATCTGTAAAATAAGACTAAGTTAGCACCTACCTAAGGATTAATGTAGGGACTATATGGTTTGCTAGCCCTACTTCTCCTACCAAACCTTCAAATGTTCTAGAAGTATCTATACCAAAAACAAAAATCTAAAAGAAAAACATAATTAAAGAAACCTGACCATCCACCATGGGTCTGAGAGTTGGGAAGTTGGAGGGTGGATGTGGACTTATCAGTCTAATCTTGCTCTGGGGGAAGGGACTTTTATTTCAGAAAGACCAACTGAAGATAGTTGGTGGAGCCTATCAAGCACAAGGCTTTGGGTCAGAACATCTGGAGCACATGAACTGGGCAAGATGACACAGTGAGATCCTAGGTAGGTTACACTCAGGAGGGAGATCAAGGAGAAATTCAAGATCATTCTCCTGATAGCCAATTGGAGTCCAGCTTGAACTTTGTATTTAGGTGGAATTTAAAAAATGAGCAGAAGAGAGGGAGCAGGGGAGCATTGGAAAGGGAAAGGAAAAAAGAAAAAGAAACGACACAACTTTGCCATGTACTAACAACATAAAACTTTAGAACATTTTAGCACTAGTTTAGCACTAAGGTTTAGCAGTTGGAGAACACCGAGGCAGATTCAGAGGTGAGTTGACACGGAGAGGAGAACCCCAGGGCACCTCAGACTGCACGAACTTCTCATCTTCCTCTGCTACAGGGAAGAATCAGGAAAGTTGTTTTCTAGAGAAACCGAACCCAATCCATTCTGGTTCTCCCCCACCCTCACCCCACCCCCGTTGTCATTGTTGCTGTCAGAGATGGTCTTCCACATCCTCACTGTGGGAGGGGTCTATGCGGGCAGGCTCCACTTGTTGGTCCGTCCGGGGCTTTGGCAGCCTGAGTAAGCTCTGTTGGACATTGAGACCTTAGCTTCATCCAGGCTCAGCAAATCCTATCTGCCTAGCTGTCTCAGGTCTTCCAAGCTGAGCAATCTTCCATACAACCTGTCAGGATTTATAAGCCTCCTCATGCCCAAAGAAGTCTCTGTAGAGCCCATGAACTCACCCCGAGTCTGGGAAAGTCCCCTTAGCAACCTTCCCCAAGGGAATTCAGGTGGCCTCAGGTGAGAAAATATGGATTAGACCACAGTTGATCTTTCTGAAACAAAAGTGATAAACCAAGAAAAGTCTTGCATCTGTAAGGGAGAAGTGTGACCTTAACATCTCTTAGTGTCTCTTTAGTTCCACTGAAGGTCCTAAGGTGAATCTTTGCAACAACGTACATTTCATGTGTTAAACTAGGCCAAATGGAGTCTGCCATTCTGAAGGTTCTGTGACGAAAAAGAGGCTGAGCTTGGATGGACAGAGCTGAGGTCAGAGGCTTGCTTGTCCCATTAACCTGCTCTGTTGCTAAGAGGAGAGAGAACAGCTGGAAGGAAAGAGTAAAAAGGGAGAGAGCTAGAGAGTCCCCCAAGGGTCGTCGGCATTTGCATATCTGTAGTGTCATCTGTATGTCTTTATCCTGTCTAATTTGCGTGCATAGGATTTCCCTGGAAATTCAATAAAGCTGTTTTCTTTTTTGGAAAGATGTTGGCTGACCCCGTGACATACCAACCTTTTTCTTCAATGAACAAATTATTTGTCTTAAAAATAATCTCCCATCTGACTCCTTCCTCAACCTAATCCTGCCAATTAAGTAGTTAGAGCATCGGTTCTCAACCTTCCTAACGCTGCAACCCTTTAATACACTTCCTCATGTTGTGGTGTCCCCAGTATAAGATTATTTTTGTTTCTAATTCATAACTGTAATTTTGCTACTACTATGAATCATAATTTAAATATTAGATATGGGGGATGTATTTTCATTGTTACAAATTGAAAGTAAGTAAAGCCTTTTGAATAATCACAAATAACAATATGTAATTAAATATTGGGAAATATTTACTTCTAATTACAAATAAATGAAGTTTGGTCTTGAAGCATGGTGTAGCACGGGTAACAGACTTAATATAACAGTAAACTACATTGCTACATTTTGCAAAAGTGTGCCTAAAAAGCCCAAGTCAGAAGGGAAGGTTGGGATTGCTTCTTTCTCACCAGATCAGGAATTCTCCCAGCAGTCTTTGCAAAAGCACAATAAAGATCATCTTCCATGATGTCTACTTCCAAAAACATCCACTTTTGTATTTAGACTTGATAATCAACAAGCTGGAAAACCCTGGTTCACAAGGATACGTTTTTTGGAAATGGAAGAAAAAAGGAGCAGCCTGAGACAGAACAGGGTATAAATGCAAACACTTGATCCAGGATTGTGTAACTGGCATTGGAGAGAAATCAATTCTCACTGCACAGATGTTACTAAGCTCAATCAACTGCTCTTGGGCTGTCTCGGAAACATCTTTAGCTTTGACTGTGAATGGGCCTCTAGGGTATCAAGTAGATTCTGAAAATACAATGAAATTCTGTCTGCAAGCATGTGCAAATGTTCTTTCATGGAAATTATCATCACAATCCTCTGTCTGGCTCAATGTCATGGCCCTCAAAAGAAAAAATAAAATTAAGTGTTGCCTACCAACTTTTATTCTTTTTTTCTCCTACTCACTGCCCCCCCCCCCCCAACTGAAGTTTCATTTGGAGTTATTGGATCTTTTCAGACAAATTGAGGTGTATTGCATTTGGTCCTTGTAATGATAAACCTAACTAATTTAAGATAGCTAAGCTCTCAAGCTTTTTTTCTGCAATTCACTTTTATCCCTGAAAAAGTGCTTTGAGCTGTGGTCTTACTTTCTGGTTAAAAAGCATTTTGAGTTTGTCACGAAGCTCCAAACACGTTTTAAAATTTTTCATCTCCGCAGCCATCTCACCGCAGCAGCTGTGTTCAGCAAACATGAAGCTTCTTTCAGTGGCTGCTACAGTTGTGTTTGGGGTACCTGCCGCCGGTGTCGTCCAGCTCTCCCGAGGCCAGTGTTTGGGGTACCTGCCGCCGGTGTCGTGCGGCTCTCCCGAGGCCAGTGTTTGGGGTACCTGCCGCCGGTGTCGTGCGGCTCTCCCGAGGCCAGTGTTTGGGGTACCTGCCGCCGGTGTCGTGCGGCTCTCCCGAGGCCAGTGTTTGGGGTACCTGCCGCCGGTGTCGTGCGGCTCTCCCGAGGCCAGTGTTTGGGGTACCTGCCGCCGGTGTTGTCCGGCTCTCCCGAGGCCAGTGCCTTTGCTTCTAACCAGCTGGTATCCTTGCTGGCAAAGCTTGGACGCTTGCAATAATGGCATTTTAGTTTGTGCAACTTCACAGATTTAGCTGGTAGGACTCCATAGCAAATAATAAGTGGCAGTTTCTCAGTTCCTGCTGAAATTATTGAGGTCAAACCATGCTGTAAAACCTCCCTACAGTTTCTTTCTTTTTTTTTTTCTTATTATTCCTTAGAAACATGTTTGCTTTCTTTTTTTTTTTTTCTTGTTCCGGTTAACCCTGCTCGCTCCGCTCGACCCCGCTCGCTTTGGCCAGCTCCGCTCGCTCCAGCCACACCCCCCCACAACCCTGCTCGCTCTGGCCGTCCGTGTTCGGCTCTGCTCGCTCCGGACAGCCCCGCTCACTCTGGACAGCCCCGCTTGCTCCAGTTGGTCTCTCCGGTCCAAAGCTTCGTTTCTTATTATTATTCATGAGTACGCTGTAGCTGACTTCAGACACACCAGAGGAGGGTGTCAGATCTCATTACGGGTGGTTGTAAGCCACCATGTGGTTGCTGGGATTTGAACTCATCACCTTCGGAAGAGCAGTCGGGTGCTCTTACCTGCTGAGCCATCTCACCAGCCCCTCCCTACAGTTTCTTAATGTTCTTCTTGATACAATCCATGGTCGTGGATGGGTTTCTAATGAAAACAATATATGACAATAGGTTTAATAATACTAAAGATAATACAAATTATAGTCTGGTCCATACAGTTCATTAAAGTGTTCATTCTCTGTGCTGAGTTTTTTGTTTGTTTGTTTGTTCTTTTTTGTTTTTTACATACCTGTTAGTATCACAAGGTGGCAGTATTCACATTAACCACAAAAAAAGACAGATCAGCAGCCAGATTTTTTTTTTTTTTTGCAGTGGTCAATAATATCACAGTATATGATTTTATATTTACTCAGAAATATTATTCATGCAGTATCTTTTTACCTCCAATATTGCTGCTTTCAACAACATAGCTGCTCTCTACTGTGTGACTGGTCTACATAAGTACATTATGGTGCCAACCCTGTCACATACACCTGTATTCTGTGTGTATGTGATGGGTTTGGTGCAATGATGTCATTACGCTGGGTAATCGTAATTGGGTGTGTCTTCATGTGAGCAGACCTGCCTAGAGATAGAGGATCAAAGTCTCAGTTTCTAAAAGCAATGGAAATATGCATTTTCCCTATGGTCTTAAGTGACTACCAAAGAAAGGTCATTTGACCGCACAAAAGGGTCATGACCCACAGGTTGGGAACCACTGAGTTAGGTCCTTCCATGGAGACAGATACCCTGAGACTAAGTGAAGGTTTAAAGGAAAACGGGCCATGATGATTTATGATGATTTGAAGCCAATTTTTGAAATTCAAACATTTAATGCTTCAAATTTCATTATAAAACTCCAGGCTATACATGTCAAGATAGGATAAAAAAAATCAATGAAAGAAGCACATTAGAAGAATCACATACTTAAAAAAATAAAATGTGTTTAACACATCATGTATACATCTGTGTATGTGTGGTTTCTGTGTGTGTGTTCAGGAATGTGTGTGTTGCATGTGTGTGTGTGTGTGTGTGTGTGTGTCTGTCTGTCTGTCTGTCTGTCTGTCTGCCTGTCTGACTCATCTTCAAGAGATCCTACCACCTCCTTTGAGACAGGGTTTCTTGTTAGCTTGGACCTCACCTATTAGGCTGGACTATCTAGACAGATAACTCCAGAGATGTGCCTATCTCTGCCTTACCTTGAGGAATTATGGCACATACATCACACTTGGAATTTTAATGGAGATTTGAGAATCAAACTCAGTTCCCAGTACTTACAAAGAGAATTTTACCAACCGAGCTCCCTGAACAAATACTTTTTATGAAATTCAAATGTTTCAGATAAACTTAAAAGCTATGCAAATATTTTGTTTGGCACTCAACAAGGAGTAATCAAATAAATGCAAACCCATCATTTGGACAAACTGAAATTTTCCTCAGTTTCACTCAGACCCCCTAATAAAATCTCTACAAGAAACTAAATTTTAGCCTTCAGCATCCTACTAGCTGCCATATTGCGGGAATTGTGTTTTCTGAATCACTGAATTGGGTTGTTCAGCAAGAGCTTCCCACAAGCATATCTGTACTTAGTGTGTAATGCCAAAGATACCCTGCATCCTCCCAGAAGTGCGCTTTCTGATGTCAAGAGTAAACAGATAAACCTCACTTGTCGGGAAGACTCAACATCAACAGTGGTATCTATTTAAAACACAGCCATTGCTCAGCCTCATCTCCAGCCCTGCAACAGATCACCAGCTACATCTCCGCTCCCACCCTTTCCCACATCTCCTGTGGGTCCCACAGACCATCCCCTCCTCACGCTCATAGCTATGCCCCAGCCTCCAACTCCAGAAGGCACCATATACTCAAGCACAGGCCAAGCCTGCCAGAAATCCAGGTAGGCTGCCAGCAGACCTCCTCTCTCTCTCTCTAATCCCCCAGACCCAATCCCTTAGTTTCCTTAGTACTACAACAGCTGCAGCTATGGCTAGAACGATGGCTTCAAATTGTGCTGCTTTTGGCCATTTTATTAAAAAGAAATCACCATGCCAAACTTTCTACATTTGGAACAGAATAAAGCACACAGGTAGGAGTCTGGGGTCCAGAATAGTGTTGGGGTTGAGAATTTCACAGTGTCCAATGCATAGCTGAACAATTGACTGGCATCTACATGATTGGGCCCAAAGAAAAAGACAACATGAAAGAACCATCCAGACAATGTGTTCAGGCTTAGCTTTCTGAAAGCCCCCCCTCTGGATTCTCTACTAGCCACGCCAAATCTTTTGGTAGTGTGGCCCAAAGTTGTCATCCACAACCCTTAAGAATGAGTGACACAATCTAGTTATCAAAACAAAACATCACAATAAAATACTTAATGTTTTAAATGAGCTTATGACTTCTTGTTGAGATGTATTCATAGATAGCCTGGGGCACAGGTGGAGGTTAGGCACACCTACCAGGTTTTCATAATGTTTTATGTAATGCCTTTTAGCCCCAAACCATAGATTCTTGCAGCAGATAGAACTCATTTGGAGAGAGAAAGAAAGAGAGAGAGAGAGAGAGAGAGAGAGATGCTGCAGGGGCCTAGCTTTCAGTACATTATTCTCTTATGACATTGGACTTCTGCAATAAACCCAGGTTGTATAAGCAGCTTAAATCTCAGAATTGGAAATTTGCCTAATTTCAGACATTTCAAAACATCCTACAAAAATTGCTCTGACAGCTGACAATTGAATTTAGGATGGTGACATCTAAGCCACAGTGAGTAGCATAAGAGAGTTCAGAAAGCAGAAAATGTCCTGCCTTCGCTGGAGTGCAGAAAATGTGGGTGAGCAGGACTGAGAATGAGAGACTGCTGAAACAAACAATTCTCCCAGAGACTCCTTGAAGAATAGAATACCAACACCGATGTCATCCGTAAGCACATGAAAAACATTTTTCCACTCTATCCTAGTTAGGGTTTCATTGCTGTGACAAAACACCGTGACCACAGAAACTCTTCTAAAGGAAAACCTTTAGTTGGGTCTGGCTAAAAGCGTCAGAAGTTTAGTCCATTATCACCATGGCAGAAAACATGGTGGCAAGCAGGCTGATGTGGTGCTAGAGAAGGTGCTAAGAGTTCTACATCTCGATGGGCAGGAAGGGAGAGAGACACCGGGCCTGGCTTGAAATCCCAAAGCTCACCCCAGTAACACACTTCCTCCAACCAGACCACACCTCCTAATACCACTCTCTAAAGAACAGACATTCAAGTACATGAGCCTATGGGGTCCACTCCTATTCAAATCATCACACACTCCGTACTAGTCAATTGTAAAACTAAAATAGGTATTAAAAGGTGTACTGTTTTTCTCTTTAAGCTAACAAAACTTCAAAACTGGTAATACTTGATTCTGACAAGGGCTTAGGCTCAGAGTTAATATCTATAGGCTACGGGGAGAATGGCAGTTCCTCAGTAAGAGCAAAAGCTTTATATATGTAGACATACACACAAGTGCACACACATGCACTATACATGAAACATGTAAGCTGGTACATCTCTGTTCTAGTTTGCTTTCTGTTGATGTGATAAACACTATGACTAAAAGCAACCAGGAGATGGAAAGGTTTAATTGGCTCCCAGCTTAGTATCCATCATCAGGGAAACCAGGGCAGAAACTCAACAGAGAAACCAGGAGAGAGGAACCGAGCAGAGATTCTGAAGGAACAACTGCCCCGTATCATACCCTCCCTGGCACATGCCCTGTGAATTTTTCATTCAACCCAAGACTACCTGTCCAGAGAGTAGCACAGTTCACAGTGACCTAAGCCTTCCTACATCAATTAACAACCCAGAGAATGCACCACCACAGGCATGACACAAGCCAGTCTAATGAAGGCAATTCCTCAACTGAAGTTCTTTCCTGCCTGGGTATCAAGTTGACAGTAAGTATCAATATGATCTGTGTATGAACATGTAAAACTACATGTGTACTATGTCTGTATATTCATGTGTAAAACTAGATGTATACTATCTATGTCTATACATTCACACATGTAAAGCTAGAAGTCTACTATCTATGTCTATATATTCATACATGCACTGACACGCTTTGGCCCATTATGTCCACTCTCTTTAATGTACTCCAGTGAAGAGTTGAAATAAGTATTTAGTGGAAATATTTATAATATGAAGCTATAAACAACAAAGAACACATCAACAAATAGATCCAGAGGGATGCCACCAAGCTGTCAGTGAAAACACTGCTGAGAGACAAGAGTCCACCCGCTTTCCAACCCACTTGGGTTTCTTCATATTCCCATCTCTATCTGGCCTGCCCTCCCACAGCAGTGGCTTGGCATGGAGGGCAGCCCCTGCCCAGAAGGACACAGCCAAGTCTATAGATGCTGAGGAGAGAGGCATAGCTCTGCTTAGCAGAAGCCTCCACCGTGAGACTTACTGACTAAGCATTCCGATGTAAAATCATTGCTCACACAGAAAGACATCTGGTATATAGTCACTAAAGCAAGTGAACTATGTGACATCATTTTTAAGAAGTATTGATATCCCACAAGAAAAGTTCAGAACGTACACAAAACCCTAACCGCTTCTCTAGGCACTAGCACACTATGCAGTGCTTTCTTCTGCCTGTCTTTTTAAATTTTCTATCCTCTCTACAATGGCTACATATTTATCATGCAGTTTTTAGGGGAAAATGAATTTTAAAATATGCAAAAATTAGGCTGAACTAGACATTATGTGGAGAGTCTAAATGTGGGGTGTCCATCAAATTCCTCCCCCTCAGAGCTTAGGGAATCCTGAAGAAGAGGAGGCAGAAAGATCCTCAGAGTCAGAGGGACTAGAGGACACCAAAAGAACAAAGCTCTCTGAGTCAACTGAACAAGACACATATGAGCTCACAGAGACGGGTGCAGCAAGCCAGGGCCTGTATGGCTTACACCAGGTCCTCTGTGCACACATGACAGCTTTCAGCCTCGTGCTTTTACTGGCTCCTGACTATGGAACAAGTGGCTCTCTGGCTCTGCCGCCTGCTCGTGGGACTCTTCCCCTCATATTGGGTCGCCATGTCCAACTTTACTCCATTTTGTCATGTTTGTTGCCTGTTCTTTCCTAATGAGAGACTGAAAGGGAGTGGGTCCAGAGAGGAGACAGATTGGGGAAACTGGGAGGAATAGAGAGAGGGGAAACTATTAATCAGGATAAAGTATATGAGAAAAAACCTATTTTTAATTTTTAAAAGGTAAGCTAATCTTACCTATACAAAGAAAATTATATTTCAAATTGTTTCCTATAAAATATTAAAATCAGTGATTTCAAAATGGTAAACTTAATAGCAAACAAACCTTTGTTTGATTTTATTTTAAGGAACTGTTCACTGCAAACGTTTTTATAAAAGCCACAAAGACACGTTTGATAGCTTGTAAGTCATGCATGCTGATGTCCATGACTGACTCTGTAACTGGCTTTAGCCTCTTTTTAATCTAGAGTAACTGAATTTAATCCTTTACTAATGAAAGAATGCAATTTCAGCTGACCCCCTTTCTGCACCTTGGTAAGTTTTAGCTGTCAGAAACCATTTTCTGGTTGGATTGAATTGTCCTAAAATATTTAGTAGAAATATATTTTAAGCACGCTCACTTGTGTCGATGTGCTATAGCGATATTTTCATGGTGATTCTATTGCGTAATTGTATCAAACAACTAAAAAAAACATGCCCATGTTTTCTTAATATCCACACATGACTATTTTCATCACCGCTTAATTGATTATTCTCATTAGAATGTAAGTAAAATTAGGCGCCAGAATAACAGCAAATAGTTTCAGGTTCTTAAAAACTACATTTTCATTAATTGTTGGAGATTTTCATATAGTATATTTTGATCATATTCATCCTCTCTGCTTCAGTCCCTCCCAGATCCACCTCACTTCCTACCCGCCTAGCTACATTCCTCCATAATTTTTATTTTTAAACCCACGGAGTCCAGTCTGTATTGCTCAGATACTCTAGGCTCTGGTTAATCTTCTAGGGGTCACACCATTAAAGAAAACCAACTCTCCCAGTGCCAGCAGCCATCAAATGCTATGAGCTCCACAGAGCTCTGCAGTTAGAGGTAGGACTTTGTTCCCACCCCTCCTCATGCTGGGACTTTCTCTAGCTTGAACTTACACACCTCTTATGCATGTTGTCACAACTACTGAGAGTTCCTGTGTGAAACTGCCTCTCTGTATCCAGAAATCACTGTTTCCTTGTAGTTATCCCACCCTCTGGGTCTAAAAACCTTTCCACCTGCTATTCCTTAAAGACCTCTGAGCTTTCATGAGGGGAAGAGGTATTCGAGTTTCTTAATTTGCAAATAAAATATGCTTAATTTTTAAAGACAACTCTGCTTTGTATGTGCCATTGTTCCTAGTGGTGAGTCTTATAGAGAATCCTCAAGCAAAATTCTCTCTTCTAAAAAAAACATCAAGTCTAAACTAAAAGGCCAAATTCTTGGTGCCTTTGCTGTATTTAATAAGCCGAGAAATAATAATAGAGAAGACATTTCCAACAATTATTCCCTTTGATCCTGACTTTTCTGCAAAGCCCTGCCTTTGGAGACTGTCCTAATTAAATTACGTCAAGCCTTCCCTGCAAAGTTTCGTGCTGAATTTCTTCAGGACAACAAACTTTGAGAATCCTGCCACTTAATTTCACAATTCCTGAACCCTGAGGTAATTTCCTCATTGCATGTGTGGTAACGAAGGACAGAAGAGCGGCTCCACATGCTGAGGGCTCGTTTCTTCTCTGCTGGAAACTCCCCCTGCCTTGGAGAGTGAACCACAGGCTGGTTGGAGCAGAGACACGAGCCATCTGGGGTCCTCAGTTCAGTCTACACCCCAGGACAGGGAGGCTTGAATCTACCTTCAGATCAGAGAGAGGCAGAGACAGAGAGAGAGGCAGAGACAGAGAAACAGAAATACAGAAAGAGAAGCAGAAATACAGAAAGGAGGAGGACAGAAGGAGGGATGGAAGAAAGGGAGAGAGGGAGAGAGAGAGAGAGAGAGAGAGAGAGAGAGAGAGAGAGAGAGAGAGAGAGAGACCCATAGAATCCATCCTTGGATGTTCTCATTGGGAGCTAATTCAGTACACAAAATGAGAGGAGACCACTAAAGATATGCCACTTTCCCAGCCTCTAGCCTATATTCCAGAAAAGGTCCAAGCTAATCTGTGGTTACTAGGAGATACCTCCTCAAACAAGTATGTTTTCTTTAGTAAGAAAACATACAAAACTAAATTACACCAGTAGAAAAGGCCAAACTGTAAGTCATGAATTCCTGATGTGAGCTTACCCTAAGAAATCCCCAGTTTGCTTAAGGTCAAACTCAGGATGAAGATAACCAAGTCATCTTCAGTGTGGGCATTTTCTGGTTGATAGTTTAATTATGGGCATTTATGTAAATATGGAAGACTATCCAAACACTGTCAGGATTTTGACTGAAGAAGAGCAAGGGAAGGTCCTGGCTCCCCCGTTTTTGGAAAATTAGATGCAAAGTGTAAACTTTGCTTTCTTTTGTTACCCATGATAGCTAAATGTGGGTTCCCACTGTGTACTGTTACCATCTCAAACTCTGAAAGGATTTCTAGCATCACATGTTGTCAGAAAAATTGCAACAATGTAAAACTACTGCCTAGAAAAGCTAGATGGGGGCTGGTGAGATGGTTCAGCAGGTAAGAACACTGACTGCTTTTCAGAAGGTTCTGAGTTCAAATTCCAGCACCCACATGGTGGCTCACAACCATTTGTAATGAGACCTGACGCCCTCTTCTGGTGCTGTCTGAAGACAGCTACAGTGTACTTATCTATAATAATAAATAAATCTTTGGGCCAGAGGGAGCTGTGCCGACCGGAGCAAGCAGAGGTACAAAATTCAATTCCCAACAACCACATGAAGGCTCACAACCATCTGTACAGCTACAGTGCACTCATATACATAAAGTAAAATCTCAAAGAGAAAAGAAAGAAAGGCTAGATGGGAGCCATTGCTACAAAAGTGGTCCTTAACTTTCAATAATTTAATGCACGCTGTCTTCTCTGTACTTCACTACTCCATTTTCTGAATTCATTTTTAATAACATTGGGATTTATCTCCTCTGTCATTTTTGAGAAATGCATTATTAAATAATGTAAACATCTTTACTCCCTGACTGAAGTTCCGGCCTATTGCTAATGTAATAACCTGGAAACTGACAATCTGAGCCCAAAAGAGGTCTCCTGAGTCCACAGTCAGTCTGACTTGAAAGCTTTAGCTACTTATGTTTCTAGACGCTTCCTATGAAGCACTGGTGGCAGGAAGTTCACGTTTGCACTTATAATATCACAAGAGTAATGACTGAAGAGCTAAGTCCTGGAACCTTTTTGTGAAAAACAAACATCCGATCACAACAAATGCGGCCACACTTTAAATCCTCACAGCGCCAGCAATGGGATTCAGGATAGAGCTTGTCCAAAAGAATAAATCCCTAGGAGGGAAATCTTAACGAGTCCACACATCAGCAAAAGAATGTCAGCTACTGCTGACGTTATTTTTAAAGTGTTTGTCTCCTGAGTCCAAACTCAGAGAGCTATTGATCCTAGGTGCCACGTTCAGAAATCAAAGGACATAAAAACAGTGAGCTTTTAGGTGAATAAAAAAAGAAAATTCACAGCCCATCTGTGGTACCACAAAACAAGTCTTACAGCTTTAAATTTCTTCACACAGCATCTCAAAGGAAGAAATTAGTGGGTTTTATTTATAATCATCTGTGAACTCAGATAGACAAATCCTTATTCCAGCTGCTATTCAGTTGTAGGCAGGGACATTATATCATATTGTTAGCTGTGGAACTCATCATGTGTCCTGGGCCTGGTAGCAATCACAAAAATGATTAGATCCTTAGAACAGCTCATGTGGACAGCGGGTCCTTGAGAGAAAGAGCAAGGTTTTCAATAGCCCGTGATTTGAAAGGTCAGGATAAAGCAAATATTCTGAGTGAGATGAGCCATGGAAATACACTTTATTTTATAGTGGAGAAATTTGAAAAGAGGCATTTGTCATCACGGTAATTGTTTTTCATTATAGACCCATAAGAGTCCCTCTGGCTCTTGTCTTCTGAAGTAAAGCAACATAAATGTTCATGTCTCTAGGGGAAAGCGCCGAAGAGAACGGGGTGAGTGTATTATCTTACAGAATCAGAACCGCTTGTGTTTCCATTCCGAGACTGATGGAAGGAATTTTTCCCCCAGGAGACATGCTGGGGTGTGCAGGGATTTTCTACTTGCTATTTCAATATCATTTTAAGTTCATACACAACAGTGGGAAGTAGTGCGGGGAAATCCTGTACAGCCTTCGCCGGTTTTCCCCAACGGCAGTATCTTTTGTAACTTTAGTACGATGTCGTAGTCAGGAAATCGTGGCTGATGTCATCCACTGCCTTATTTGGACTTCATCCGAGATTTCTTGTTTTGTTTTTGTGTTTTGTGTATCTGTGTGTCGTGGGCTGGTCTGCTGCTGCTGTATATTCAAATGCTAAATTCTGAACCCCAAGATCTGGTTGCTCCAAGACCAGGAGATCCTCACATATACCAGCTTTGGTTGTGTAAACCTTGCCCACAAGTTATCCCTGATTGATTAATAAAGGTGCCTACAGCCTAGGCTGGGCAGAAGACCGGGGCAAAGTGAAGTTCCCCAGCTTGGGGGATCTCAGACAGTGACAGTGAGGAAGAGAAGTCAGGAAGAAAGAAGCCACCATGGGGTAGGTGGCTCATTGAGTGTGTGGTCATGAGGTCCAGCCTGTTGGAGCAGCCCAGGCAGAACCTGGCAAGTGATATCTCAGGAATATTGACAGGGGAAAAAAACCCAGCATAGAGGGCTGCTATCTGCCCAGCTCTAATACTTTAAAGTTTATTATAAATATAAAGCCTTTGTGTCTTTCATTTGGGAACTGAATGACCTAAGGTGGGATAGAAACCCCCCAAATAATATTTAATACAACACCTGTGTGCAAACTGGCTGTCCATTAAGGCCCCGCATCCTCCAGTCTCTTCCCTCCTTCCCCAGTCTTGGTATTACAGACATATGTAACCATACTTGGTATTTTAGATGGGTACTGAATCCCAAATTCAGCTCCCCATGCCCACGGGACTATGACTGGGCCATCTCCCCAGCTTCTTACATGAAGTTGTATAAGTGTATCTACTAATTTCTTTGCATTTTAACACATATAGATTCTTGCACCAATTGCCACAGTGAAGGTGCAGAAACTTCAGCTTCTCAAGAATCCCTAACACAACTCCTTAATACACTCCCCTCCTTGACCCTCTAGCTTCTAACACACACACAGATCTGTTTTCCATATATAAATACAACATTAAAATGTGATATAAAACTCCACAGAAGACAGAGTCAACTAACCTGGATCCTTGGGGTTCTCAGAGTCTGACCCACCAACCAAAGAACATACATGGGCTGGACCTATGCCTCCCCACACATATGTCACAGATGTGCAGCTTGGTCTTCATGTGGGTCCTGCACAACTGGAGCTGGGGCTATCCTAAAAGCTGTTGCCTGTATGTGGGATATGTTCTATTAGCTGGGCTGCCTTGTCTGGCCTCAGTGGGAGAAAAAGCCTTTCAGAGACTTGAAGTGCCAGGGTGGAGGGTGAATACCCAGGGCGTCCTCACCCACCCAGAGGAGAAGGGGAGAAGGGGAGGATTGTGGAAGGGGATGTCTGGGGGGGGGGGCAGTGAGCAGGATGTAAAGTGAATATGTAAAAAATAAATACATTTTTTAAAAATGTGATATAAGTGGAAATATGCAGCATATAACCTTTCTTAATCAGAAGAACCCCTTTGTGGTACATTGTTAAGTTCTATTCTCTGGTATGGTTATACAATATTTTAATTATTTACCCATTGAAGAACATCTAGATTGTTTCTAGTTTTTTTGTCTATTACAAATACAAATGCTATGGGCGTTTATATAAAGATTTTTTATGTGAACATAAATTACAATTTCTCTAGGGTAGAGAAATTGTACCCAAAAATGTAACCACGGTTTTGTAATAAATAAATAAATAAATAAATAAGCAAAAAACTTCCACACTTTCCCCCAGAATACCTGTAAACGCTTTAAATTCCCACTGCCAATGTAGTTTTCCACATCTTCATTTAACATCTGGGGCTTCACTACATTCTAGTTTATCTGGTTTGACAGATGTATAATAATATCTCTGATTTTGATATTCATTTATTTAACAGCTGAAATGGGCTTATTTATCATCAAAATGTCTTATTATTCATTGATATATCTGCCATTTGCCACTTTCTCAATTGGTTTTATTGGACTTCCTTCCATCCTTCCATCTGTCCTTCCATTTTTCCTTCCTTCCTTCCTTCCTTCCTTCCTTCCTTCCTTCCTTCCTTCCTCCTTCCTTCCTTTCTCCTTCCTTCCTTCATTTCACTATTGTTACCATAATAAAGATCAAAGCCACCTAATAGGCAAATATTCTGCAATGGAATTACACACCCAGCTCTAATTGTGTATATGGTATATGTGTGTGTGTGTGCATGTATACATATCTGTTTATGCACTGAGGTCAGAGAAGCCTGTCAGAGCCCTTCTCTATCACTGCCTTCCTTCTTCCTTTGAGACAGGGTTTCTCACTGAAGCTGGAGCTAGGTTGTTGGCCAGCAAACCCTGGAAATCCTGTACACACACACACACACACACACACACACACACACACACACACTGGGAATGGGAAGGGTGTGGTGGACAAGGGAGCTCAAGCACTCGAGGGTTACAAGGACATACACAGCCTCTCTGAGCTCTTTATGTGGATGCTAAGAGCTGGGCTCAGATCCTTGAGATTGCTCAGCAAGCACACTTACTCCCCGAGCATCTCTCCAGTGTCTCACAATGTGTTTTTTGTGTTGAGTTGAATGAGTTCTTCTCATCCTAGGACAAGGAGGTTTATTGAACATGCGGTTTGAAGTCCCGCTTTCCCTAACTTTGCCTTCTACCTCTTCGGGGAGTTCTCAAAGCAAAAGTCACCGTTTTGATCAGGTCTCACTCCCTAAGTTTTGCTTTTGTGGATCACACTTTAGTTGTCAGTCCCCGAGACTCAGAAAGTAGTTTCACAGTCTCAATTTCAGCCCACTATCCACTGTATTTGTAAAGTGTGGTGTTGGGTTTCAGTTCATGCTTTTGCCAGGGGATGCCTCACTTCTTGAAATGGCCTTCCTTCCTCCATCAAGTTGCCTTGGCCCTAGCATGGAACATTTTAATCCGTGTCTATTCCTGGTTCTGCATTCTATTCCATGATCTAAGAGTGCAATGTCTGTGGTTATTACAGCCATAAAGCAAGACATACTGTCAGAAAGAATAAATCCTCCCCCCCTTTTTTTATCAATCTTTGAGCTATTCAAGGTCCTTCCATCCAGAGGCCATTTTATTTTTGTAAAATTACCACATCTGCATTCTAAATTGTAATCAAGAAAACACTAGGGCCAACCTAGAACTGCTCTCTGGGCTCTAGTCCTTGAACTGAATTAGAAACAGTGCTATATTGTTCTATTCAAATATATTTTTTAGAAGAAGAGTAACTTCTGTAAATAGCTATCCACAAAATAGTGCACTGACAGGACTCTTGTCTACCCATCCGACTTTATGTGCTAACTTTAAGTCTTTACTCCAGTGTAATCCTCTTCCCTTTTATTCAGACTTCTCAATCAGCCTGTTAATGGCAAGGAATTCAGACTCCCAACTCCCACATGTAGAGATTCAACTAAAAATGAATGACTCGAGTTCATCAGTTCATGTTGATCGTCCATTGCTTCCTTCATCTAACATGAGTCTCAAACATTGTTAGTATCTGTGTACAAAGCCACGTGTCCTGTAGTGGGTACATATTGTATTGTTTTTGTTTTCTTTCTGGCAAGATGCAAATAAGCATCAGTCATTGGGCACCAGTGAGAAGCCAAAGCAAGTATCTCACCCAAGTTCAGCTTGGTGAACGATGACTTATTGGGCTGATTTATGAGAGTGTGGGGAAGAGGTTATTTACAGAAGTATGGTTGACTCTGAAAGAGTCAAAATACAAAAGAGAGAGCTCATCTTAGGTGCCATTTTCCTCTCAGGGGAAGGCAGGGGAAAGAAGGGATTCAGGAAGGAAGAAAGAGAGAGCGTCAGGGACTTTCTTTTCTGTGTGTCTACTCATAGAATAAGAATAGGGACTCCCCTGCCAGCCCCACACACTGAAGTGTTGGACCACTGCAGTCAGTGTCATTTCCTCAAGGGCCATTCTGCTGATGCAGAGTTCAACTCACATTTTTAGAAGCCATTGCCTTTAATTCAAATCTATAATTTGGTCAAACCAGGACTTTTAAATTATGATGTCTAATTCCACCCATTAGACAAAATTAGGAACAGCCTTCATATATTAATAAATGCAATGATCTAATATATATTTGCCAAGAGCTGAATAAATATTTAACTCTCTGTATCCATCAGTCATCGGCTGCAGGCTGCCAAGATCAGGAAAGAGAATGTAGATGATATGATGAGGAATTCCCATCAGCCTCGAACACCAGCAGCACCCACCACCAGGGGCTTGAAAAGCCACTTATCTATATTAAAAGTAAAGCAACTAGGGACGGGAGAGATGGGTCAGTGGTCAAGAGCACTTAACGCTTTTGCAGAGGACCAAAGTTTTGTTCCGAGCATTCATAACATGCAACTTCTCACAACCTTCATTGACTACAGCTTCAGAGGAACCCACTGCGCCTCAGGCCTGCCTCCACAGGCACCTGGGTTCATATGCACAGGCCTGCATATATACGTAGGGGATCCATCCCATATACAGTCACCAAATGCAGACACTATTATGCCAAGAAGTGCATGCTGACAGGAGACTGATATAACTGTCTTCTGAGAGGTTCTGCCAGAGACTGACAAATACAGAGGTGGATGCTCATAGCCAATCATTAGACCGAGCAGGGAGTCCCCAATGGAGGAGTTAGAGAAAGGACTGAAGGAGCTGAAGGGGTTTGCAACCCCATAGGAAGAACAACAATATCAACCAACCAGGCTGTCGCCCCCCCCACACACATACACACACCCAGGCTCCCAAGGACTAAACCACCAACCAAGAAGTACACATGGAGGAACTCATGGCTCCAGCCACATATGTAGCAGAGGATGGCCTTGTTGAGCATCTATGGGAGAAGAGGCCCTTGTTTCTGTGAAGGCTCGATGCCTCAGTGTAGGGGAATGTCAGGGTGGGGAGACAGGAGTGGGTGAGTGGGTGGGAGAACACCCTCATAGAAGCAGGGGGAGGGGGGATGTGATGGGGGAACCCGGGGCAAAATTGGGAAAGGGTATAAATTAAAATTAAAATTAAAGGGACTGTTAACATTGAGCATAATGGGTTGGTTTTTGAAGTCATGGACAACCTTGAGGCTACCTACCTTCTCCATGGTGGTTTCTGTGGCTGGCTCAGTTATGTGCGACCTCAAGATGAATGCAGCTGGGATCCCTGCCATCCTGTTCCTGGAAATTTCTTTGTGGGACACAGTACACAATTTACAGCAACTTCTACTTGTGGACTAAATTGAGCTCAGAAATTTTGCATCCTCGATTACCTAGAGGTGGGTTGACTTCTTATTTACCTGCTGTGGTGTTACTGAACCAATCATATAAAAATGTTTTCTATATACCTGGGACTACCCTGCCAGAAGCAAAGGAGAAACTACTGAGAAGTTCTGACTACTCAGAAAATATGGACATCTGCCTAATTCCTATTTTTGTTACCTTTAGACAGGAAAGTCATTTGGGTTCAGTCTTTAAAGGAATTACTATAAAACTACTGGTCCATTTGACTATCCTAATCACTACCAGACAATAAACATCATTGATTCCTTTGGAGAAGATAAAGGCTCCTCAATGCCTCAGCATGATCTACTGGGGCCTAGTCACTCTTAGTACACAGGAAGAGACTGAACAGATTGTACACCAACCTATGCCACTTAGAACCGCATTGTCGGAAAAACCATTGATTCCTATTGTGAACCTATTTCATGTTCTTTCCCCTTAAAGACCTTTTTAATAGCTTCTCAGTGGGCTTCCTCCCCGTAAACCAGCTGCAAAATAAGCTCAAAGGTTATCTGAGTGTCATACCTACCGAAACCCCGGAGGCCATCACATCCACCCCTTAAAGGAGAGGATGTGCAGGAAGGAAGTTGGATGTAAGCCTGATGTTAGGGCCTGAGCTTTTCCATGTATTGTTCATTGAAAGCACCTTGTTTGGGTCTCTGGGAAGAGCATTGTATTCTAACTGGGTTCTAGGGAAATATAATGCCTGGGTTCTTAGCAGTGTTCTAAGTTTAGAAAGTGCTTTTAGATGAAAATGAATTTTCTACAGGCCCAAAGAAGTCACACGGAAGAAATTTTGCTCAACAACAGGCCCTGTGGGATGGGTGACTTCAAACTATTAACTAAATCTCTAGACAGAAAATTAGTTCTCCATTCTATTGTTAGAAACTTCCTAACGCTAGCTTCACCACCTCTTCAGCCCCTGGCCAATGTTTACTGGCAATAATGTTGTCTGGCAATAATGAAATACTCAAGGTTAAGAAACTAAAAGCTTGGTTTTTTGACTGGAAATTTTCAGAAATTTTAGGACATTTAGAGGTGAGAGCAAAGAAACACTCAATATATTTTAGACTGACAAGTGTGATAAACTGAACTACAGCTACAAATAGTCTAAATGATCACTTGTGTGACTTACACAGTAACATCCTACCAATTGTCCAAGAAAGAGATGCTAGGCTAAGCATGTTCTCCAGAAGCTACACACCAAGACAGACCTGTGCATGACCCATGGTGAGACCCCACTGTGGAAGCCATTGGCCATGACAAGAGAGACTATGCTTCTTTACAGATACGCTGTCTTTTGTTTGGATCAGGAGGCTTCTGCTGCTCTTCTTAGGCAGATCTGGGTCAAGTTTATTTATATGTGGAATTGATCTAACATCCACCGGGCTGTAGTACTAAAAAGATTTTTTTATTTCTTTAATACTAAGACACTGAAGCAAATAAGCTGATTATATGGACCTCTTAAAGTACTGGCTTGCTTTGGAAGACTCTATCTGAAATCGTCATTAAAACCATCACTAATTTCAACCAGCAGATTTTATTGAGCAATCACAATAGCAAAGTCAAAACGAAGTAATAAAGACATAGACACTAAGTACAGTCCTTGTTAAGCTTAAATTCTAACCTTGGAGATGGTAGCTGGACTCCTGTATAACATGGTCTTGATGGTAGCTGGACTCCTGGATAACATGGTCTTGATGGTAGCTGGACTCCTGTATAACATGGTCTTGATGGTAGCTGGACTCCTGGATAACATGGTCTTGATGGTAGCTGGACTCCTGGATAACATGGTCTTGATGGTAGCTGGACTCCTGGATAACATGGTCTTGATGGTAGCTGGACTCCTGGATAACATGGGCTTGATGGTAGCTGGACTCCTGGATAACATGGGCTTGATGGTAGCTGGACTCCTGGATAACATGGGCTTGATGGTAGCTGGACTCCTGGATAACATGGTCTTGATGGTAGCTGGACTCCTGTATAACATGGTCTTGAAGAACTGATAAAGATTTGGGAAACATTGCTGAGGATGACAACTAAGATGCTGGCCTAGCATGGACAAGGATGACTCTGGGTTTAAGTCTCTGTGCAACACACAAACACACACACACACACACACAGAGAGAGCATTTAGAGAATGGATATAATAAGGTGACATATGGAGTATGGCAGAAGGACATGGAGTAGGACAGTGTTAGCATTTTAGACAGTCTCTTTGGGCTGGCGAGATGGCTCAGCAGGTAAGAGCACTGTCTGTTCTCCCAAATGTCCTGAGTTCAAATCCCAGCAACCACATGGTGGCTCACAACCACCCTTAATGAGATCTGACACCTTCTTCTGGTGCATCTGAAGACAGCTACAGTGTACTTATGTATAATAATAAATCTTTAGACAGTATCCTTGAGGGTTTGCGTTTAAATGGGAATGTGAAAGATGGATAAGTGAGAGAAAGGAGAAAGATTGAGATTGGAGATCAGCTTGTACCAAGATTCTATGGCAGAAAGACTCTGTGTACTGGAAGAAGAACAAGAATGAAATGTAGCAAGAGCCCAGAGAACAAAGTGACATAGGTGAGAATAAAGACAAAGTGGTCCTGTGTGAGAAACAGAAGACCCTAGAGCCCATCTACATTTAAACAAGTTATGAATATTTGCAATGAGTCAGCAAGAACATGGCTGACAAGAGCATGGCCAAGGTGTGATGGGATGGGGAAATCCATGAGTCAGCACAAAATGCCTGATACCTGATATTTGGAGAACCCCAAAATAAACAATTACATAGCCTGTCATAGGACTATTTTTGGTAGAGTGCGACTTTTGTGTGATTCTACATGAATACAGTCTTGCTATCCGAGGCCAGGGCCTTTGCCAGCCTGCCTATGTGTGTTTGTCTATAGGCCTGTAGGCCTACCACTGTGGGTCACTGCAGCCTGTGGGTCACTGGCCCTGTGCAGGCCAAATGAACTGGCATGTGTCTGGATGCTGGCCAGAGGTTGCATATCTAGCAGCAGCCTTTATCAGGAATGCATAAAGTCTCCTTGAAGTCTCTCGACCTTTAACCTCCTTTCCTGGCATCTGAGCATGCACGTCACACACCAGGCCTGGGCCTGGAAACCATAGTAAGGAAACACAATCAAGCAATGTTTGCTGAGTATCTGCCCAAGACCAGTGCTATTGTACTTGTTTTCTGATACAGAGGACTACAACAAACAGCCACTTCCTGGAGGCTTACGAAAATCTGAGTCTTTCCAGAGAGTCAAGAGCAGCTGAGCAGTCAGCCCATCAGCGGCGCTTTGAAAGGCATAAGAAGTTCTTTGGGTATTTAAGAAGAGCCTCAACTGGACACGTTCCTTAAGCAAGCCTAAAGGGCAGGCTTGGCGGTTAGCGCCTTCGAATGCCCAGGCTAAGCAATCAAGGTTCCTTCCAGCGGACGAGTGAGACCTCTCTAGTCTGCAGGGCAGGAGACTGAGCTTCACTGCTGAGAGATGAGTAAATGCACTTCTCCTAAGTTTACAGGAGTGGTATGAAGATGTTTGTCAGGGAATCCTTCCTACCAAATAAAACTATAACATCTGAGAGGAAAAGAATGAGAGAGGCAGAGAAGCCAGGACCCAGGGAGTTCCTTGATTCCTTGCCAAACATCCCTTTCATTGTCTAGGGGGAAATGATTCAAACCCAAAAAGAACACTCCAAAGTGTTTTCCTCTTAAATTAGTTCAACGTGAATTCAAGGATTTTTTTTTTCAAATGTATGTATTTATGAGATTTCTAACTCACATTTTACTTTTCTATTACATTTGAAAAACCTATCACTGGAAACAGTGATGTTCTGTTATTTCCTCTGCTCTTTTATTTTTAGACAGATTGAAAGAGTAAATATAGTAGGGACAGCTTGTTTTCAATTCAAATCAGCTCTGATTCTTTATTTTTAATTTTAATGATGTTTTCCAGGAAAAACAGAAATGCTTTGTTGGCGGCTCCCAAGTCCCACTCAGCAGCCACACCACTGAGAACATAATTACAATTTTCAGACCAGAAAGAGAAAGGAATTGGTGACAGCTAAAAACAGGGTTCCTTTCTGACTCTTCTCTTCTTCATGTTTCAATAAGATTCCTTTCTCCTTGTGTGGCTTCAGTGATGTCATGGTAAGAAATAATCCACCCAAACTGGAGAGAGTTCTCTAGGAACAAATTGTATTTTCACATTTAAAAAGATCATTCCCCTTCAGAGAAATCAGAGTGTATTTCAGTCGTATCACTCAGAACTCTTCACTCTTTCCATGCAGAGGAAGAAAACAGCTCTGCATCCTTCATTCTGAAGAAGAAGAAGAAGAAGAAGAAGAAGAAGAAGAAGAAGAAGAAGAAGAAGAAGAAGAAGAAAGAAAGAAAGAAAGAAAGAAAGAAAGAAAGAAAGAAAGAAAGAAAGAAAGAAAGAAAGAAAGAAAGAAAGAAAGAAAGGCAGGCCATCTATGATGCATTGGTAATTTGAGCCCAATATGGAACATACTGGTATATGCTAAAGGCCAGAGAAGGGCTGAGCATGAGCACAGTCTTCTTCCTGGTCAGCACACAAGGAGACAGACAGACAGACAGAACCATGCACTTCTATCTGCGAGCCAAAGATTAAAACAAATTTTGAGTTGGAAGAGAAATTGGCTGCAGACTGGAGCTCTTTCCTTCCTAGAGTCTTGCCCTTCTCTGCCTATAAACATCAGCGATGTTGAACCCACACTGGCCCCAACCTGTGTTTTTTAGTCTCCCTGTAAATGTCAACCCAGCAAGCCAGTCGAGGACCTGGTGAGCCTTCCTTCCACATGGAGGCTTCCTCACTCCTCTCAGTCTCTGTTCAACATGGTCCATTTTCCCTGATTACCATACACCACTCTGGACAGCGCTTTGGGACTCAGCATCTCTGTTCTCTTCAAGCTTGTAACTTGTTTCCTGTAGAGCACCCCAATTAGAGCAATCAGAGGTGATCATATCACATGGGATAGTTTAGGGTACTTCTCTCTGCATCAACCTCATAAAAAGAGCATGAGTGGTGTGTGCTGGAAGCCATCTCATTTAGCAGGTCCTCCTGTATCCAGTTCTTAACTCGTTGGTCCTGTCTCAGGCCCTCCTTCACTGACAAATGGTGTCATGTCTACCTAATACTGAAGCTGTTCCATGTGCTTGGCATCCATTCACATCTCACAGCAGAAAAGCCTCTCTAATAGCACTGATCACACGGAAGGCAGATCCTCCACAACACACTTTAGAGAAGAGTGGCAGATCTCCTGGTATAGAGGTCTAAAGCCCCACCTGGAGTGTGGCTGTGAAGTGAAACTTTCCCAAGCTACCCACTAGGAGCTCTAACCGCCCTCCATTCGCCGCAGACTAGCCACTGCTTCCAGAGCTACACTGCCCAGTGTAGCAGTGACCCCAAGTTGCCACTGAAAATTAAGATATGGTTGATCCACAAGGAAGAAGCTATATAGTGAAACATTAATAATTTTTAATTGAAATTATAATTTATATGGCTTGATATCTTATTAAAAGTCAATCAACCATTTTCCTTTTGTTAAATACAGCTTCTAGGCATCCTTACATCATACACCTGACTCATAGTTTGCCGCCTTTGGAACAGTGATGTTCTAGAGAGCTCTAGGCCTCCATGGGGCCAGAACAAGGCCGGTGCTTCAGGTCTGTGCTAGAGCTAACTAGCTAACTACCAAGTCCTAGCAGGATCTAGTCAACCCTCCTCCCCCAGTCATAGAGAGGGCCACAGACTTCCATTCCAATGTGGACCAATCCAATTCATATTTCCTGTCAGGTGACAAAAGTATAGCTCCAATGACTCTAGGACCTGCTGACAAAAGACTGGATGGTTTTCAATGTACTCTGGCTTGCTATTCCTAGTCATGGGCGCTCTAGGTATTTGTGCAAGAAAATGCACCTGCTGGATATAGTGAAGAACTCCTTGGGGAGTGTGTGGCACTGCCACACAGTGACCCACCAAATCGTGCACGTGGCCAGTCACGGTGGAACCTTTTACTGCCCTTGTGTGGGTTTCCTGTGATGCCAGGCACAGATGGGAAAGCCTGCAGGCCATCAGCTGTGTGAACGCACAAGGCCTGATTGCAGAGAGGCTACCGGCAGGGTTGACCGTGATACGCAGGTCTCTCACTATCACTAATAATCATCTTGCTGAGTTTTGATTTAGGTCTTGATCATGTCATCATCAGACTAGACCAGGAGGCTGTTCCACTTCAGTTACCACATTCTGACCTTTAAGATCCAGGGGACAGACATGCAACCCCCTTCAGAGCCAAAAATGTACCATATTAGCCCAAAATTTGGCTTCCTGGCTTCTTTGTGAGGGAAAAAAAAAAGCCCTGTACTGGCTAGTTTTGTGTCAACTTGACACAGGCTGGAGTTATCACAGAGAAAGGAGCTTTAGCTGGGGAAATGCCTCCACGAGATCCAGCTGCAAGACATTTTCTCAATTAGTGATCAAGGGGGGAGGTCCCCTTGTGGGTGGTGCCATCTCTGGGCTGGTAGTCTTGGTTCTATAAGAGAGCAGGCTGAGCAAGCCAGGAGAAGCAAGCCAGTAAGTAACATCCCTCCATGGCCTCTGCATCAGCTACTGCTTTCTGACCTGCTTGAGTTCCAGTCCTGACTTCCTTCAGTGATGAATAGCAATGTGGAAGTGTAAGCTGAATAAACCCTTTCCTCCCCAACTTGCTTCTTGGTCATGATGTTTGTGCAGGAATAAAAAGCCTGACTAAGACAAGCCCAGACTCAAGTTTCATCATCTGGGCTTCTGTTCTTGGATTGGTCGAAATAGAAAACATTGTTTGTTATTCAGTGACCGTATGGTTAACAAAAGCTTATAGAGAACAGAAACGGGGAAACGTCAAGCACCAGGGTGACAGCAACAAGAACCAGATGGGAACAGTCACTAGGAGCAAGGGACAGAAGTTGGAAACATTTAGAAAGAAGACTGGCCCAAAGGATGAATATTTAGTGTCTTCTAAGGTCATTGAAGAGCCAGTCACTATACTGCAGTGTGTGTGTGTGTGTGTGTGTGTGTGTGTGTGTGTGTGTGTGTGTACACTAGAGAGTGTGTCACTGTGCATGTGGGCGGGTACTGAACACATGCATGTGGAGGCCTGAGGATTCTTCTGACATCCTGACATCATTCACGTCTCTTGCTTTGTTTCATTTTTTTGGTTTGGATTTTGAAATAGGACCGCTCACTAACCTGGTACTCACCAAGTAGGTTAAGTGAAGGGTTCTAGTAGGTCTGAGCAAAGGCTAAGTGAAGGGCTCTAGTAGGTCTGAGCATACCTTGTTCTTCTTCCACTCGGCCTTGCTAAACTGTTAGATTGCATTCCTAAAGATAGCCAGCAAGATCTTTCCCCTCAATCGGCCACTTCCTCTCCCCGAGGGCTGATCACCAAGCTCCAGCTATCAAAATATTGAAAATATTGAATCAAAAGCCTTCTTTGGGCTACCCTAATTAACATCCCCAATCAAAACAAACCAAACCATTCTAAAGCAGGGCTTTCCTCTTTTCCCCTTTATAAACTGCCATTTGCCTGTGGGCCGGCCACCGCTGTCTCCTCTCTATCCAAAGGCAGTTGTTTGTCCTTCTGGGGCAAAAAAATATCCTTTCCCCCTCTCCCTTGTTCTTTCCTCTTCTCCCTCACCCTCTAACTCCTTTCTTTGTCTCATTTCCTGCCCTTTGACCCTCTGGGGTAAATTCTTCTCCTTTGTGCTGAGAACTTTGTGTTGGAGTGTCTCGTGCCAACGCTGGTGAGCCGGTGATGGCCAGGGATCCACGTATGTCCACTTCCCCAGGGCTGAGACACAGGCAAGTGCCACTAGACTTTACTTTAAAATGCTGGATGGGGAAGTAAATTCAGGTACTTGTGCTTACAAAGCAAGCCCCTTGCCAACAAAGCTGCCTCCCCAGCATGCACACACCCACAGAGTCACTTTGAATCACTCACTGAGAATCTAATTCTAGGTCGGACTTGGGATTGGTTTACCAATAGTTAAAAAAAAAAAAGAAGAAGAAGAAGAAGAAAGAAAGAAAGAAAGAATATGAGGTAAAAAATGAATAGACACGAAAAAAAAAAATCCTAAGTCTTTACCCGCAAAGAATTTAACCACTTCATCATGAATGCAACAGATAATGGGGATTAGAATAAAATGTACAGAAATGGGAGTACCAAGGAGCTTCATTAACGGGCTTTCAATCTCCCCCAAGCAATCAGCATGAATACTACGCATACGGGTTTTTACATCTGCTTAAGAGTTCGTCTGAGGAAAAACTATCCAAGGGAAGGAGATCCATAACAAGATGCTGTGAAATATTGACACTAGTTTTCCATTCGTATGTCATTTTCTCTCATTAACTATTCACACAGCAGCAGTATTCTCCATGTGTCATTAGAGTCCGAGAAAATTGTGTCGATAAATGCATATCCACGTTCTGGAGTGAGATTTAGGTCTGACGATTGTAATTGTAGACTTTGAAGGATATGCATAATATGAACTTAAAATACGAAAATGTGCCGGGCGTGGTGGCGCACACCTTTAATCCCAGCACTTGGGAGGCAGAGGCAGGCGGATTTCTGAGTTCGAGGCCAGCCTAGTCTACAGAGTGAGTTCCAGGATAGCCAGGGCTACACAGAGAAACCCTGTCTCGAAAATCCAAAAAAAAAAAAACAAAAAAAAACCGAAAATGTTCAGAGTAGACAATCTGATCTGCTTTTGTGGACCATTACAAGATACATAAACTTTTTCACAGACTTGGGGTGCACCTAGAAAGTGCTTGTAACTTCCTCCCCTGGTACCAAAGTGGGTCACACCCAGAAAGTGGGAGACTTGATTTGTGAATCCAGATTCTCAGATACTGAACCCTCAAGTGGTGTCGAGTTGCCACTTCTTTCTCTGGGTTTAGTTCATTATAAGTCAAACATTTTAATGTGCTTAACTTAAACTGAAATAGTATTGGCCGAAATGTGATCGATCTGAGCCACTGTTCTAAGCTGATGAGAACTGAATAGGAAATAACAAAAGCGATATCAGAAATCGTCCTGCCCAAGTGTGCTCAGCTGAGAAAGCACAGGCCAAAAGTTTGAGCTCCACTGCCCGGGGTACCCAGACAGAGTAACACCTATTTCCAAGGTTTGCAAAGCAGCCATTTGGCCAGTAGCAACCCTGGATGCCTCCACTGCCTGCTGGAGCGGAGCTGGAGACCTCCTTGACCCTGCTGTCTCCTCTGTTCACTTCCGACACCTGTGCAGCTACAGCCAGCAGCACTGATGAATCAATCACACAGTCATCTCCGATGGCACTTCCGATCATAAAGATCCCAAACGATAACTTAAAGCCAACACCAGCTGAGAGGCAAAGGCCTTTTGACAAGCTCAAGATCTCTGCTTTAAGAGAAAGATGAGACCATTGTATTTAGGAATGCTGAATTATAAATTCACCTATGTTTCTCTTGCAGATTGTTTCGGAAGGTTTGATGTAGAAACCGTAGAAACCCGTTAGAGCCCCATGTCCAGGGTGCGGATTGGGTTAGCTTTCACTTCTTCATGTTTCACGTCAGGAGTGTTTTTTGTCGTCGCGTTTCTATGGCAGGCTGGGAGGAAAGTCGCGGAAAGCACCTTGAACCCATGAAACCCAGACGCACAAACTTTATAAGGCTCCACACCCTTGGTGAGACTTCACTGGGAAGGAAGCAAAATGGCTCCCTCAGTAAGGACCGCTACTCATCTTTACAAGAGTATTGTTCGGGAAGCTTAAAGCAAGAAATCGTTTTTCTTGAGGCGTTGTTATACCCTTTTTATTACTAAATAACCATTGGGAATTTCGACCCCACTATTGGCTGTATAGATCCTGAGTGAACGACACAGATACACTACACACAGACACGACGATTTATTAATAAGCTGTAGATACTATGCTGAGCAGGTTTTGAGCTATTCTAATCCTGCCACCTGTTAATACCCACACAGATGCCAGTCGCCTGCCAATCTGGTGTCTCCAAGGCTTACTCTGCTCCATCAGCCTGCCCTCAGGGTGCACTTCTCTTGGCCACATGCTCCTGGTCCAGCCATTTGATGGCAACCTCCTCCTCTTCTGTCTTCTAGCTCTTTCTCCCTCGTGGTCCATCTTGAGACCCCCTCACTCAAGTTCTGCCTTCCTATCCTTTCTGCCCAATCATAAGCCCCAGCCTTTTATTGATCAGTCGGGAATTAATGGGGAGCATTCTTTATAGCACATTGGTTACCCAACACACAAGAAGAACCCCAGCGGAAGCTGTTTTTGCAATGACCATGCCAGTAAATGCTGCCCTCTGCAGAAGGTAGACAAAATTGTTTTCAGGAGTGGTGAGTTGTTTACCCAAGAGAGTGGCTGACTCTCTCCTCTAGCTTTCTGCCCTAGACGGAGATGGCTAGATTGTCCCACCTGTGGGCATTTTTAAGTTGGAGTAAAAAACTTAAACTCTATGATTTCAAGTTAGCACCATTATGCTTCGGTCTCTTTCCTACTTTATTTCTCATTATTCTTTTAGGATAAAGAGAACTTCTAGGAATGAGCCATAGTTCTGCAGTTATTTTCTCACAAAAAAAACACTAAAGACCTGTTAAATGAGAAACCTATAAAGCTACAGTGGGTTTAATACTTACCTGGTGTTGTAAAAATGGACAACCTATGTGATAGTTTTGAGCTCTGAGTAGCTCAACACTGTGGATTACGCTCATTTTTGAAACTATTCTTCAAACGTTGAAGCAATGGAATAATTGCTTTTGTGTGTTGTTTCTGTGGTGCTGGAGATGAAAGTCAGTGCCTAAAACAAGCCAAGTGAGAGCTCTACAGCTGAGCTCTATGCTCCTGCCCAAGAACTGGATCTTTGTGCAGTGGTGTGTCTGCTAAGCAATTTGAACTCTATGTGTGTGTGTTTCTATGTATGTATGTGTGTGCATGTTTGTGTATATGTGTGATTATGTGTGTGTTTATGTGTGTGTGTTTGTATATATGTATGTCTGAATATGTGTATTTGTGTATATATATGTATGTGTTTGTGTATGTACGAGCATATATCTGTGTGTGGTTTTGTATATTTGTGTATGTTTGTGTGCATATGTATGTGCTTGTGTATGTATGTATGTGTTTGTTATATTGTGATTGTATGTGTATGTATGTGTGTGTGGTTTGTGTTTGTGTGTAGGTATGTGTGTATTTTTTGTGTAGATGTGTTTGCATGTGTGTCTCTGCATGTGTGTGTTTGTATGTGTGTATGTATGTGTGTTTGTATGTCTGTGTGTTTTTGTGTATATGTGTATATGTGTGATTATGTGTGTATTTGTGTGTATATGTGTATATGTGTGATTATGTGTGTATTTGTGTGTATATGTCTATGTGTGTGTATATATGTGTATTTGACTGTGTGTATGTATGTGTGTGTGAGTGTGTGTTTATGGGTGACAGGATCTCCTATATCTGGCCTCAAACTCCATATGTAGCTGAAACTGGCCTTGAACCCCAGCTCCTCTTGTGTACAACCTCCTTAGGTCTGGGATTCTTGGCATGCACAACTACACTTGGTTTTGAGTTGTTAATTAGTCACAGTTCGCTCAACCCTGGCGAGACGGCTGCAGCGCCTTCCCACTCAGCCCACTCTATTTCTCTGGGAATAACTCCTCCCTGACTGTAAAGCATTTTATGAAAATCCAAGAGAATCTCATTTTTCTCCAGCTTCCATTCTTAACTCTGTATTTTCCTTTAAGTTCCTTACTCTAACATGCCCAACTGTAGAGACAATCTCTTGTGTACTATGTAAAAGCATTCTCCTGTCAATAAAATGCTTATTGGCCAATGAGCTGAGGCAGGATTAGAAAGTGGGACGTCCGGCAAACAGAGAGGAATTCTGGGATTGAGTCAGGGTGGAAAGATTGGCCCCAAGGAAGTTGGTCCCTGGAGGTGAGGATTAGGTAACCAGCCGTGTGGTATGCTTAAACCACTTTAAGCTAGTGGAAACGAATCAAGTCTATTGATTTCTTATATAGGTGTCCATATATAAGAAGTTTCATAGTAGTTATTTCGGGGAACTTATGCTAGCGTGGGAACGCCCTCAGTTATGCCGAATTCCATGTGCCCCCACCCCATCCCATGCCTTATCAGCTGCCATTTGTTGCCCCAAACTAGAATTCTACAAGTATTCACTCAACTTCTGAAATTCAAGTAATGAAATAGCACGGGTACATATTCTCACCAAAGCATAGCAAACTAAACTACTGTCGGTTTCCATGTGAAAAGCCTCTTCATCCTCAGAGAGTTTAATGCTGTGTGCTGCAGGTTGAGGTTCATGGCCACTGTCTGTCAGCACAGAACGGAAGGCTCCAAGTGGCTGATGCAAGAACTCCTTCCAACATTCCTGAAGGCCACTTAGTGAGGCCACAGGCGGCCAAGGGCAGGAAGCGGCGGCTCCCAGCTGCAGATGTGATGTCCTAATCGCTTCAGTTATCTCCCGTGAGAGAATCAACAGCTTCTCCAACTGTCACATCCCAAATTAACAACTTATGGGCATATTGAATGACCAAGCTTCAGAGTGAGGCAGAGGGTGACAGTGGCAAAACTACCAGGGACAATCTGAGTCCAGGCATTTGGTGGACAGTAGCTTTAGTACACACTGGGGTTAGTGCAGGGATCTCCACCAGCTACATAATCAGCCATCCCATGGCCTTGGCCTTGAACCATTGGAGGAAAGGAGGTCCAGAGCCGAGTTGCTGGGCTGTTTTACTTTAAATAAAATATGTAAGGTTAACCAAGAGTTGCTTTTAGTAGCATGCTGCTGCCTCTGAATATTGATGAACTTCTATGCCACCTTGTTATTTCACTGATTTTCCTAGATTTAGGAGAAAAAAGAACAAAGGACATGAGGTAATGAAAAGCCCCTAGAACAGTTCTGCTTTTAAAAAAAGGAGGAAGAGGAGGAGAAGGAAGAAAGAAGAAGGAGGAGGAGGAGGAGGGGAGGGGTGGGGGAGGGGGAAGAGGAAGAAAAGAAGAAGCCAAAACCAAGTCACAGTATTCAGGGTAGAGCCAGCACAGCCTGTTTACAGAGAGAAAAATGAGGCAGCCAGCACAGAGGCACAGAAGTAAGCACTCCCTGCCCCCCACCAGCCCCCCACTACAACAGACCTCCAGGCTCTCTTGACCTCAAGCTGAGGCTCAGCTGAGATAAAATGACCCGCCATCACCCTTGTGCCTCTTCCATCCAGATTCCACATGGACACTAAACAGGGCTCAGCTCCAGCATCTTACAGAACATTCCAGGTGGAAAAAAAGAGAGAAAGAAAAAAAGGAAGGAAGGAAGGAAGGAAGGAAGGAAGGAAGGAAGGAAGGAAGGAAGGAAGGGGAAGGAAGGCAGACAGAAGGAAGAAAGAATATAAAGTTTACAAAGCACAATTTAATAAATGTAGTTTGACCGTCTCTGTGGCTTCCAGATGACCAGGACTTTGTTTGTATAATGACTGCATACTAAGCATTCAGAGAACATTTTCTAGAAAATCTGTGAGCAGACTCAGTATTGGGCCTTGGAGAGCATCTGCTTAAGGTCTGGTACTCTTGGTTTAACCATGAGTCAGAGACCAGGGTGGAAAAGCGTCTAGGGACATAGCAGCCCAAGACTACGAAGCTGAAACGCTGGCTCCCTGGTCTCCTTTCTCAGCCTGCAGTCACGTTGACACGGCTGTGCATGTCGCAAGTAGAGGCTTCAGCGGGATGTATGTGAGCACTGCCCGCACCACGCAGAGGGCCAGCACTGTGACCGACCCTGACCCCTTTTCAAGCATTTTTTCTACAGAGACCTCCTCAGGAGCACCTCACGTCCTTACATGTGTCCTTGTGAGTCATCAGTCTCGCCTTGCCTTGCCCTTTCCATTTGGCTGAGCAAATTCTAGCCTGGCCTTGCTGGAGCTGCTTCCCCACGCATGCGTAACAGGGTCAAAAACATACCTCGTGGGAGATGGCGTGCAAAACCATTTCTTCTTTAAGAATGTTTCTTTCTCCAAACAAATGGAGCCAAATAACCCTGGACGTGCCTAAGAGTCTCGCAGCAAGACAGGGTGTAGATTTTGGACCTTCCCAGAGGAGCTGATAGCTTAAGATTTTCCATGAAAGTCATCTTAGGGAAATAATGAAACTGGCTAAAACATTTGACTGATTATAGACAATTAAATTTTGCTGTTAGGATGAAATTAGACCTTGATGCTTTAAAATAAAATGTTATCAAATCTTTGGGGGCAGGCAGGGAGGCTAAAGAGTGAACCTAGCGGTTCTCTCATGCTAGGTAAATGCTCTAACCTTTGGGTCATCCTCTTAAACTCTTTTTTTTTTTCATTTTTGAGACAGGTCTTGCTAAACTTTCCAAGTCAGTCTTGAAGTCACTCTACAGTCCAGGCAAGTCTTGAAGTTGCAACCAGGTTCAGGTAAAATTGTCTATTTTTAATTACAACTTTCAAAAATGTACATGTTCTAGTGTTTACAAAACGATAACCTGCATCTATGCCCTGCTTTCCCAAATTCAAATAACTTATCCTATGCCCTTAGGAATTCTATATATACCACAGTGGGGCTGTGCATGTCCCAGGTTCCTATCTGCCCCACAGTGGTTCTGTGTATGCCCAGATGCCCTTCTGCCCCCACAGTGGTTACCCTAGGTGTCTGTCTGTCTCACAATGTGGCTGTGCATGCCCTAAGTTTCTTTTATAACCCTTTCAGAATTGGCCTAAGAAAGGGATTTTCAGAAAATGTATTTTAAGAAAATTCACTTAATTATCCTGAAATAGGAATGTTAAAATTTGCACATATCTAGGAGGCCAGAGGAAGCTGTCAAAATGTCAGCTCTTCTCCATCACTGCCTGTCTTATTCTCTTGAGACAGAGTAGCCAGAAAACCAAAACAACCCCCATCTACACACACACACACACACACACACACACACACACACATACACACAGATACAAACACATACACTTGAATGCACCACACACACATACCACATATACACACAACACATACAAACCACACACACACATACCATACATACACATCATACACACCACACACACTATACAAACCATACACACACGTATCACATGTACATACTTATATACTACACACACACACACACACACACACAATACAGAGAGCACACACATGGAAACCACAGATACCACACACACATACACACACGTGTGTGTTCTTGTGTGTCCCTCTCATTACTATTCTTAATGGTTTAAAAGCTATTTGCCTATAAAAGGAGACAACAGCTGTCTTGCGTAGAATCTGGGAAATACAAATATTTTGAAACAGATAGTTTAGTAATCTAGAGATTTGTAAATAGTAAACTAAGTTTAAAATAGTTGAACTAAGTTTATTCCTTACTGAGTAGATAATCTTAGTTTGATAATACATTGAAGAGTACAAAGAAAAAAATGTAGTACCCCCAAAATGAAATGAAGAAGCCAATTCTTTACAGGCAATTTCCTCCAGAGAAGCAGATGAGAACATTTTAACCAGCCTCCACCATGAGACTCCCCAGTCCGTCCATTTATCTCAACATGTTTGTTGCATGTACGCAGACAGTGTGTACTCATTGGATGGATGGATTAGCATTCTTGCATAACGTGCTCTTCAACTTTCCATGTTTGAGCCTAAATATTTATAGAAACCAATTCCAGCCATAAGCATTGGATATGTTTAATTCTCCTGCAATTAAGATGCAGTTAAAGCTGATACAAAGATTTGGCAGCTTTAATTTATAGTTTGCTAGAATTAAATTGTGTGACATTAAGACTTTGGGGGGGTTCCCAAAGACTGAGACATTAGGCTATTTCAAAATAGTCATTATTCACTCACGCCATCCAAAAGACTACTTTTGTGCATAATTAGGCTATGTCCTACAACTCCGAGATGACACTCCATGTAGGTCCTAAATTAAGACCAGCTTCCCTCTCTGGCTACTTTTTAGATGGATACAGTTTTATTCTTTCCTTTCTGGAAGCAACTGGTTTTAATTAGGAAAAAAAAGTTTTCTTTTTAATTCCTTCCAAATTAAACAGAACTCAATTTTGTTCATCCATAAGATTTTTATCACTAGTCACAATCCAATAATAAACAATAGAAACTTGAAAGATTCTGACTGACAACCCAGCACTTGTTTTTTTTTTTTTTTTTTCCGAGACAGGGTCTCTCTGTATAGCCGTGGCTGTCCTGGAACTCACTTTGTAGACCAGGCTGGCCTCGAACTTAGAAATCCGCCTGCCTCTGCCTCCCGAGTGCTGGGATTAAAGGCATGCGCCACCACGCCTGGCTTAGCACTTGTTTTAATGACATCAAATGATGGGCCTGACTAGAGTACCCCACTCCACCCCACCCTGAACTCCCTAAACTACTTGGTGTTGTATAGACAGAGCTTTATAGAAGTGACTGGAGGGTTTTATTCTGATTAATGCAAAGGAAACTCTATACATGTTACAGCATCTCATGAGGAAATTTGTTTGCAAAGAATGATTTTTTTTTAATTTCAGTTTGATGATACTATTAAACCTGAAAACTGTGAGGAGAAAGACCAAACCCACAGCTGTACTATTAAAGCAAGCTTTATTTAATTCTGGTCAGGTCCATGCCTGGGGCTTCCAGAAAAAGTTCATCAGATGCTCAGAAAGGCCGAACCCACAAGGGTATGGTGGTCCAGTGGAGACAAGCATACATCCTGATGTACTTCCTGCCTATGTGCCTCTCACCTACATGTGAACAAGCACAGCCTGTGCAGTTGGGGCAAGCAGCCTTGTTTACCAGAGTGAAGACACGTGACTCATTGTCTTACAGGTACAATAGCCTATTGCATTCCAGGAAGTTATCTGTCCTTGGGCAAGTGGGGCTTACAGGTTAACTTTAGTCCTTACATGTACTAGATTTCTTCCTTTGTCCCTCCTCCAATGCGTTATCAAGTTAAAATCGTCTAGTCATTATGGAATAAACTTTGTTCAAGTACTTTAAATGTTTAGTTTTCGATTTCCGAAAAGATAGATTTTTTTTTTAATGTTACTACATTCCCTAAAAGCAGAACCCTTCAGAAGCACAGCAAGAATTCTTGGTGGGGACCTGTTGCCTAGCAACACCGTGGCCCTTCATCCCAAAGCCACAAGTCGCTTGCCCTACACAGCTGACAGCCCACTACTGAGGGGGGGCCACACTACATCAGCAACCCTGTCTGACAGGCTGTCTCCCTGCCACCAGCAATGTCAAGCTCGCCCTTGCTTAGGGTCTCTCAGCTTGTTAGCACAGTTAGTGTCTCAGTGTCCTTGTCACTATGCCACCTCTTCCTTGACTTATTCACGGTTTTAAAGTTGATACTTTTGCTGACTTATCCTATTTTCCAGAATCTCTTCATGTACGCTTTGGCCTTGTCCACAGACTTCTATAAAAAGAAAACAAGGGTTTGGCTATGTCTTCTGTTTTCTTTCGTTCTCTCTTGTAGATGTTTCAAGAAAAATAAAAGAGAGCATGAGCCTCCCCTTTGATGTGCTGTTTCTATGGCATGAAGGATGGATGTCTTTTTTTACTGTGTCTCAGAGCTTGGGCACATCCTCTCTTCATGTCTCATGTCCCCGTTGGGAGAAAACAAGTTATCATCACAGTCCACTCCAATCTACTGCTCCTATTTTCATCTTTACAGTTTTCTTTCTTTCCTTCCCTTTTTTTTAAAAATAGGTTTTTTTCATACAATATATTCTGATGATGGTTTCCTTTCCTTCTCCTCTTTCCAGTTCCTCTCCACCACTCCCTCCAGCCATATCCACTCCCTTTCTGTCTCTCTTTAGAAAACAAATGGGCTTCTAAGGGAATATAATATAATATAAACAAACAATTTGGAATAGGACAAAACTAACAAACAAAAAGAGAAAAGCCCAAGACAAGGCACAAAAACCAGATCCAGAAACAACTCCACTTGTTCACCCACTCAGGGATCCCATAAAAACGTAAGATCAAAGTCCATAATATACCTTCAAAGGACCTGTAGGGTTAAAAAAAAAAGCATAAACATAAAAATAAAAATTTAGAAGCTCTGACAGGAAATATTATGAGACAGGGAACCTAAGAAGATGCTATTGAGATTATTTTTTGTTGGCCATCTACGACTGAACATGCAGCCTACCTTTAAGAGTAGCTTGTTTCTCCGGAGAGACTCTCTGGTAGAAAACTAAATTTTCATTTGCATATGGTTATCAGGTGGAGATAGCTTAGGGGTCGGAGATGGGAATGCATGTCTGCTTCTTTCGAATCTAGGACCCCCACTGGTGCAGACCTGTGTAGACTCTGTCTGCTGCTCAGTCTCTGTGAGCTGATGCCTGCGTTAGTCCTGCTGTGTTTAGAAGGCCCTGTCTCCTTGGCGTCCTCCATCCTTCCCCTCGGGCTCTTCCACTCTTTTTTTTTTTTGGTTTTTCGAGACAGGGTTTCTCTGTATAGCCCTGGCTGTCCTGGAACTCACTTTGTAGACCAGGCTGGCCTAGAACTCAGAAATTCGCCTGCCTCTGCCTCCCGGCTCTTCCACTCTTTCCACCTCCTCTTCTGCAGTGTTCTCCGAGCCCTGCGATGATCTGATGGAGACATCTCATTTAGAGCTAAATGTTCCGAGGTCTCTTACTCTCTGCATACTGTCTAGCTGTGGATCTCTGTCTTTGTTCCCATCCGCTGCAGGAGGAAGCTCTCTGATGATGTCTGAGCAAGGTTCTGATCTATTAGTATAGAGGAATGACATCAGGAGTCATTTTATTGTTACATTTATTTAGCAGAACAATAGCGTTTGATTTTTCCCTAGGTCCCTGGGCTATCTGGTCTCAAGTTCTTGGTCACCTAAGCAGTATAGGATATGGGTTCTATATCTCGGTTTGGGCCTTAAGTCAAATCGACACTGGCTGGTTACTCCCACAAGCATTAGTGACACCACTGCACTAGCCACATTTTCCAGGCAGGACATCGGTGTAGACTGAAGAGTTTATAGCTGGGTTGGTGCTTACATTTCTCATTTGGTAGCATTCTGGTACCATGAACACTAGCCCAAAGAGGTGATGACTCTAGCTAGGCACCAGCTCGACTTCTCCATGTTCAAAGAGTTGTGTGGATGTTGTTTTTATCAGTAGGGCCTTGCCATCGGTTTGGGTAGAGCAACCTATAGCCTTAGCAACAGCCTGGGTTATTTAGGGGTTCCCATGGAACCCTTTGGCCAATAACTTCATTAGATGTAGCCCATTCCTAGTACTAGAAGCTTCATTTGGTGATCAGAAATGTCCACTTGGGGCTGGCTCTGTTTCCCCCATTATTTGGCAATTTCATTTAGGCATCTTTCATATATGTATATATTTTAGGAAGTTTCTACTATATTAGGTTTCCATTCTGCCAGTCAAATGGCCCTTGATTTTAGCTGTCTGTCCAGTATTCCCAACCCCTTATCTCCCTCTTCCCTCCCCCTTCCTGCTTGATCCTCCAGTTTCAGTCCCCATCCTGTCCATATAACTATGTATTCTATTTCACCTTTCTAGGGAAATCTATTTCTCCTTCATGGTCCTTTATAACTAACTTCTGTGCTTCTGTAAATTATATAATTGACTTAACAGCTAATATCCAGATATAAGCAAATGCATACCATATTTGTCTTTCTGGGTGTAGGTTACCTCACTCGAGACATCTTTTTTGGTAGCTTCATTCATTTCCTGCAAATTTCATGATTTAATTTTTAACAGCTAAGTAATACTCTGTTGTATTATATTATCTATATCCATTCATTTTTTGAGGGGCATCTAGGTTGTTTCTTATTTCTAGCTATTTTGAGTAGAGAAGTCATGAATATGGCTGAGTAAGTGTGTCTGTATGGTAGGATGAAATGTCCTTTGGATATATGCCCAAAAGTGATCTAGCTAGATAATGGCATACATACATACATAGATTCTGATCTTCCTGAAGAACTGCCATGCTGATTTCCATGGTAACACCATGCAAGCTTGCACTCCCTCCAGCAATGGATAAGTGTTTTCCTTAGTCCACACCTCACCAGCATGAGCTGTTATTTGTTTTATTGATCCTGGGCATTCTAATGGGTGTAAGATAGACTCTCAAAGCGGTTTGCATTTCCCTGAAGACTAAGGAAGTTGAACATCTGCTAAGTGTTTCTTGGCCATTTGAGTTTTCCCTTTTGAGGATTAGTTTAGATCTTTAGCCTCCACTTTTAAATTGGGTTCCTTTTGTTTTCTTCATGTCCAGGTTTTTGTTTTGTTGTTGCTGTGGGGTTCTTGGATATTGGCCCTCAGTTGGATGTGTAGTTGGGGGAGAAAATATTCCCTTCCCATTATGTAGGCTGATGCTTTGTCCAAGTAGCAGTGTCCTTTGCTTTGCAGAAACTTCATTTTCATGAGGCCCCATTTATTGATGGTTGGTCATAGTGCCTGTGCTAAAGGTGTTCTGCTTGGAAAGTCTTTTCCTGTTCCAAAGAGTTCAAGGCTATTCCCTGCTTTTTCTTCTATCAGATTCAGTATATCTGGTATATTTTGAGGTCTTTGATCCATTTAGAGTTGAATTTTCTGTGGGATCATAAGTATGCATTCTTTACATGCAGATATCCAGTTTGACAGCACTATTTGTTTAAGATGCTGTCTTTTCTTACAGTGTGTATTTCTGGCTTCTTTATAAAAAAAAAAATCAGGTCTCCATAGGTGAGTAGATCAATGTCCAGGTTTTCAATTTTATCCCACGAATCAATGTGTTTTTCTGTGTGTATACCAACACTATGCTGTTTTTATTGTTATAACTCAGAAGTACACTTTGAGGTCAGGGATGTTAATACCTCTAGAAGTTCTTTTATTATTCAGGGTTGTTTTTACCTATACTGGGTTTTTTGTGTTTCCTTATGAAGCTGAAAATTGTCCTTTCAAGGTCTGTGAAGACTTGTGTTAGAACTTTAATGGAGGTTGCATTGAATCTGTAAATTGCTTTTGGTAGAATGGCTATTTTTACTATGTTAATTCTACCAAACCACAAGCATGGGAGATCTTTCTTTTGATAACTTCTTCACTTTCTTTCTTCAATGTCTTAAGGTTTTTTATCATAAACATCTTTATTTTGTTCAGCTATTTTATAAGGGTTTGAAGCTGTTGTGAGGATATTGTTTCCTGGATTTCTTTCTCAGTCTATTAATTTTATATAGAAGGGCTACTAATTTTTTTTTAGTTAATCTTGTATCCATCTACATTGCTGAAGGTGTTTTTCAGCTGTAAGAGTTTCTTGTATAATTTCTTGGTTCGCCTACATATACTATCATATCATCTGAAGATAAAGATACCTTGCTTTGCTTTCTTCCTTTCCATTGTATATCCCTTTGATCTCCTTTAGGTCTTTTATTGCTGGAACTACTTAAGATACTATATTGGATAGGTATGGAGAGAATAGACAACCTTACCTTGTTCCTCAATTGGTTTCAGTTTCTCTCCATTTAGGTTGATGTTGGGTGTGGACTTGCTACAAACTGTCTTTATTATGTTGAGGTATGTCTCTGTATCCCTAATCTCTCCGGGACTTTTATCATGAAAGGGTGTTGGATTTTTGTCAAAGGCCTTTTCGGCATCGAATGAGGTTGTCATGTGTTTCTTGTCTTTCAGTTTGCTTATGTGGTGGCTTACATTGATCAATTTCTATGACAAAAGCTGTGTTATGTTTATGTTGAACCATTCCTGCATCTCTGGAATGAAGCATACTTGAACTTGATCATGGTAGATAATATTTTTGATAAGTTCTTGGATTTGGGTTGTAAGTATTTTATTAAGAATTTTTGCATCTATGTTCATAATGGAAAGTGGTCATAATTCACTTTTTTGGTAGGGTCTTTATGTTGTTTAGGTATCATAGTAACTGTGGTCTCACAAAAGAAATTAGACAATGCACCTTTTGTTTCTATTTTGTGGAATAATTTGAGGAGTATTTTTGTTAACTCTTCATTGAAAGTCTAATAGAATTCTGCACTAAAACCATCTATCTCTGGGTATTGTTTTTTAGGTGAGGGAGAGAGACTTTTAATGACTTTTTCTGTTTCTCTAGGAGTTATAGGTCTGTTTAAGTTACTTATCTGATATTGATTTAACTTGATTCACAGTATGTATTAAGAAAATTACCCATTTCTATTAGATTTTCCAGTTTGGTTGAGTACAGTTTTTAAAGTTTGTACTTATGGTTCTCTGGACTGCCCCGGTGTCTGTGTTATGTCCCCCTTTCCAATCTAATTGGGTAAATTTTGCATCTCCTCTCTCTCTTTCTCTCTGTATTTTAGTTAATTTGGCTAAAGGCTTGTCAATCTTAATTGATTTTTCTCAAAGAATTAACTTTTTGTTTCAATGATTCATTGCATTGCTTTTTATTGTTTTTTGTTTCTATTTTATTAATTTCAGCACTGATTTTGAAATTCCTCAATTTCTGATTCAGTAATGAATTATTCCATCACCACAAATTTGTAAACTTCTTATTGTTTCTATTGTTGATATACAGCTGTGATGGTTTGTATATACTTGGGCCAGAGAGTGGCACTCTTAGGAGGTTTTGCCATGTTAGAGTAGGTGTGTCACTGTGGGCTTAGGTCTAATACCCTAGTCCTAGCTGCCTGGAAGTGAGTATTCTGCTAACAGCCTTCAGATAAAGATGTAGAACTCTCAGCTCCTCCTGAACCATGCCTGCCTATATGTTGTCATGCCCCCACCTTGTGATAATGGACCAAATGTCTGAATTTGCAAGCCAGCCCCAATTAAATGTTTTCCTTTATAAGACTTGCTTTGGTCATGATGCCTGTTCACAATAGTAAAGCCCTAACTAAGACACCAACTTTAATTCATGGTGGTCAGATAGGATGAAAGGTATTATTTCAGTTTTCTTGAACCTATTGAGACTTGCTTTGTGTTCCAATACATGGTCAATTTCAGAGAAAGTTCTATGAGCTGCTGAGAAGAAGACATATTCTTTTGTGTTTGGGTAAAATGTCCTGTAAATATCTGTTAGAGCCATTTGGTTTATGACCTCAGCTCGCATTTCTGTTTAGTTTTTATTTGAATGACCTGTCTATCTGACAAGAGTGGGGAACCTGTGCAAAGAGAATGTGTAAGGAGCCAACTATGACCAGTACAAACACAACCACTTTGAACTGAGTAGCTTTGATCCTCTTGGTGACCTGGCTAAGTTCTGGGAAGTAAACTGGGATGCAAGTTAAAATTGAGTCTTTCTTGCTGTCTCAGTCCTCAGGGTCCCTCATTAAAACCTCAAAAGAGGCCTGTCCACTCTGAGTCCTTTCCACAAACAAGGAAGTCAGTGGACAACTTTTCTCTGAGGCTCCCTTACGTTATCATAAATGACCAGCAGAGGGTGCTCATATTTCCCCCTCCCCATGAGCAAACCAAAGAAATATCAAAAAATTTCATTGCAAATTGTGAAACCCGTAGAACCATAACTTCTGTCAATGTAGCAGAGTACAGTGGAGCCTCTTTGGTTCTCACAGAGCAAAGAAACTCAGCCAGAAGGCAAATGAAGGAAGCCTTGTGTCTATCACAGGTATGGAGAATACCACAATTATTCCAAAAGTAAAGTATGGAATCTGGAGAAGCTATATATCTTCATAAAGGAAAACACTTGGGGCGAGGGGCACATTCCTAAGCAAGCTCAGTTTCAAGTATACATTGCAAAGCATGTTCAAGGACAATGGCAACTGCATTCTGGCCATGGTTAGCTCAAGGCCATGCTGCACACATCTGAAAGGTCACTGTGACGGAAACTCTTCTGAGCATGCTCAGTTTATTTTTCTCAAGAATTTTTAGCTGAAACAAAGGGAAAGGACACTTCGAAGGTATGTTCATGTAGAAGCCTGCCAGTAGAGGTGCCTGCCTTGTTAAGCAGTTAATACTAGAATTTACAAGTTTATTATATTACTTTATGCACGGTGATAGGCTCTGTGGTGATTTCTTTATTTTTATTACATTTATTTACAAATGTGTGCACATGCACACATGTGTGCACACAGGTGGACATAAGAGGAGAATGCGGGGAAGTCAGCTCTCCCCTTTCACTATGTGGGTCTGAGAGATCAAACTCAAGTCATCAGGTATGGTGACTGACACCCTTAACGACTGAGGTATGTCACCAGAGCCCTCTTTTTATTTATTAATTGCTTTACCCTTTTCCTCTCAATTCCCTTCTAACACTGACTCAGGAAGGATCAGTTCAAGAAAGAAATGGAACCAAGGGAAGAGTGAAAGGGAGAGAGGTATCAGTACTTTTCTAGGACCAAATGGGCAGATGCTTGGCTTTGGGACGGTGAACCTTTGGGCTCCACAGGGCCTCCTAGAGCTATAGAACCCTTGGGAATCTTGGTAAGTGGTTTCCTCTGGGTCACAGCGTCATGCTCCATCTTTTTGTCCAGTGAATGAGCCTGGGTAGCTTCATTAGCAAGCACAGGGTGGGTTGTTGTCAAGGATGCTTTTTGAAGGCTTAAGGAAAACATGAAGGTCATGAACATCAGGTCCAATGATGCAGTCAAGCCAGGTTCCACACACTTCAGCACACCAGGCTTCTCCCTGTTCACTGACTAACATGATCCTCTTAGAGAACGGGTTGAACACTGGCATTGTTGTAGGTTTGTGTGCACGCACACACACACACATCTCTGTGTGTGTCTGGGTAGGTGTTTACATGTGAGCCTATGTGTGGGCTTGTGTATGTGTGGGTGCATGTCTGTGTGGACATGTGTATGTGTGTATGCATGCATGCATGCATGCATGTATCTGTGTGAGTGCGTGTTTGTGATGTGTGTAGTGGCTTTGTTGACACAAATCACATACAGATAGACAGTACAAATCAATAGTTTAGGTTCTATCAAAAGCTGTATATGAACACAATTAAGTTTATCATATTTTCTTCGCCTCAAATGAAACCCCCATTTCTGGATATCCACCTAAAAAGAATTAGAAGCAAAGTTTTGAAAGGGAGTCTGTACCCCGTTACTCATGGCAGGACCCTTAGAAATAACCAGGTGCTGGAGGGAACCCAAGTGTCCAACCAAAGATAAGTGGATAAACAAAATATTTGATATCACAACATGGATAAGCCTTAAGGATATTATAGGAGGTGAAACAAGTCAGACAAACAAAATCAAAACTACGAGATTGCACTTTCATGAGCAGCTAGCTAGAGGCACCATAACTCATGGAGACAGAAAGGAGAATGATAGTTCTCAGGGCTGAGGGGAAAATACACAGAACATTACTGGTTACCAGATACAGAGTTTTCAGTTTTGCAAGAAACAAGGTTCTCAAGGTTTGTTGCACAATTGGGTGAATGACTTGGTACACTGAACTATGATTACAATGGTAAGTTTTGTAACATATGTATTGCCCAAGAGAATAGAGGAAAGGTAAAAGGCTAACCTCCTTTTAATTGACACGTGCCCGCCCTCCCACATTCCCACCTCCATGTAAGCACTAACCTCCTTCTATCACAGTGGACTCACTTATTAGAGCTACTTCAGGTAAGAATCATATACTCAGTCTTGTCTCTTTTTCTTCCTAATATTTTCAAGGTTCACCCCCGCCCCCGTATCCTCAGTACTTTTCTTTATCACTGAGAAGCATTGCATCGAATAAATAAAGCACATTTAACTCGCCCATTCTTTCTTTCTTGGACATTTTCCTTGTTTCCTTGAACACGAGATTTTCCTGCAGTAGGAGAGTACACTTTGCTTTTCCATGGTTACTTCTCAGCATCCCTGACATAAGGAGGTCTAAGAAATGTCTGTGGGGTAGCCGGGTGTGGTGGCTCAAACCTTTAATCCCAGCACTTGGGAGGCAGAGGCAGGCAGATTTCTGAGTTCAAGGCCAGCCTGGTCTACAGAGTGAGTTCCAAGACAGCCAGGGCTAAACAGAGAAACCCTGTCTCGAAAAATGAACGAAAGAAAGAAAGAAAGAAAGAAAGAAAGAAAGAAAGAAAGAAAGAAAGAAAGAAAGAAAGAAAGAAAGAAATGTCTGTGGGAAGAGGAGAACGAGAAGGTGGACAACAAGGAGGAAAAAATAACAGAGAGACAGAGAGGGATGAGAGAAGCTTCTACCAGAGAGGGAACTGTGGGTTATACTTGTGCCCTGGCAATGGCCTACTTGAGTCACCGCTCTGGTCTAAGCCCAGAAGAGCCAAGCCAGCCCTGCGGCTTACACACTCTCCTACGCTGGCTTGGCTCTGCCTAGCTGTCATGGAGTAGAACCACATGGGGACTGTGAAGCATCTGACATGAGATTTAATCCGTGAGGCTGAATGTGGTAGATAATCACACATCCAGACAGGCAGCGGATTGTGCAGAGCAAGCCTCTTTGTTCTTAAACTGTGCATTTTGCTCAGTGTGAGCTATGAACAACATTTATGAGAGTCAGGGATTAAACATGTCTGTAAATGTCTATGCTATGCTTTCAGACTTTAACCGCCACCCCCTTGGGAGTCTGCCACTACTGTCCACCTGTGACGTGAAAACGGGTCAGTGTTCTTGCCACACCCATGCTGTCAGCCCATGCCTCGAAGAGTGTATTGTGGGTATTTGCCAGGAACCCCCCTTTCATTGTGATATATGGATCTCCATGGCCATTGCCTAAAGGAGACTCGGAATGGTGCTCTTCCTTTATTATTCAGTGCCCTGTAGAAAAAGTCCTCACAGCCCAGAAACTGGCAAACTCCAGCCTGAGAGATGACCCACGCTAAGGGTACCTGTTCCCAAGCCTAACTACTTATGGTTGATCCCCAGAACCCATGTGGTAAAAAAAGAACCAACTCTGGAAAGTTATCCTCTGACCTCTGTGTGTACTGACTCTCCTTACACACACACACACACACACACATTCACATACACATGCTTACACATACATATATACACTTATACCCACATACTCATATACACAATACACACATACTCACCTACACAATACTCATGCACACACACATACACACTCACATACACACATACATATATATACTTACACACACTCACTTAAACATACTCATACACACCACATACACACATACTCACACACACACACCTTTTTTGTCTCAGACTCTACACAGCCTTTTTCTTGTGTCATGTATATAATCCACACTAGCTCCCCCATCTCTCTCTGACTAAAAATGTTCTAAATGACCTTTTAATTAAAACAGTAACAACTTGGATATAGATATATTTTAGGTTCCTGTGGGAAATGAACCATTGCATTTTTCACAGACAATACTAAATATATGACCATGTATATTCTAAAAATTAGTTAAATTAAACATTCTTACTCCATAAGAACCCGTATGGTGCAATTGGGAAGTTTAAACCCAGCTCTTCTCTTTGTTCTCAATTCTTGGCAGCCCACCATGATATTTTAGACAGAGAAAAACAAAATGTTAACCTAATAAAAGAACAGTGACCTTCATGTGTCTAAAGAAATGTAGCTGGTAAATAAGAAACATATGCCTCCGAGGGAATAGGTTAGGACTAAAATTTTAAATCACGTAGGTGGAGGAGATAAGAAAATAAATGTGAAGGACGGCTCAGCCCAGCATGTCACATGTTCTAGAAGTTTTACACAGAAGAGGAATGTATGTAAGCAAAGTTAAAAAAAAAAAAAAGGCACACCCCATGTGACCACATCACTGAAGATCCCAAATCAGATCACTGTGGGAAAGCCTCAGACCCAGGATGATGTGACCACTGTGCTGGTAGACCAGATGGCTTGCATAGAACATAGACTCAGGAGGAGGACATCTGAGAAGAAGCTACTCTGGGGGAAACTACCAGTCACAGATAACTGCAGACCCCATAAGATAACCCTCACTCACATAGAGGTGACAATATCCTGAACCACCCAGGATGAGCAATCTGAAAATGAACCCTGGCCCATGGGACTCTCCCCAGACACAGCCCGATTGAAGCAATTCATTGCACTTTTTTTTCCCCCATGAGCTGACATTTGGTTTGAGGAAAAAAAAAATATTAAAAAGCTTTAGTCGTGTTTTCTGAACACTATGTCAATGTTTGATGTTTGAATTGTTGCTTGAATAAAATTAGGCATAAAATTTACTGAGGTAACAAAAATATAGACCATTGAGAGCATTCCAATAAAGAGTCTCAGCCTTAAATCTACATTTTATCAGAGCATGCTACACTGAGATGTGGGGAGTGCTTTTCTGAGCATTTTATACTGTCAGACTTCGTTTTCTAGCCGCACCAGCTGTTTACGTTGTCTAAAGGTCAAGATGTTGCAATGACGAAGTCTTGGAACACAGAGTTGACTCTCACACGGTTCACATTGTACTAGATCTGCTGGCTAATGTTGTTCCTTCTGAACGGGGGCAACCATAGAATACCACAAATCATCCATAGAACACCTTCAAATCAGCTCACCTGATGAGCTACCCCACTCCCATTACCTCAGTGTAACGTAATCCCTTAGAGGTCACAGTGGCAGGAAATGTATGGGTTTTATTAAGATCATTGCAGGTAGACTGGTAGAGCCTCTCTGTCTGGGTTGGATACTGGGGCCTGGGATATCACATCCATGGATGCGCTCCCTGTGACTGATGCTGACGGTGCTTACTCTAATGTGTTAGAATACTCCATTCTGATCTGGTCATTCTCGGTTGGTCTGCATTTCTGCCTTGCTGATCCTAGGGTGTCGGAATGCAAGTGATACGCTGCTCTGGGAGGTGAAACGCAAGGGCCACAGGCCTTGCCTCTGGGGACTGGAGCACTGCTGGAATGTTGCTCAGGGAAGGCAGAACACAGTCAAGGATAAGGGTCCCAGTCCATGTTCTTCCTGGAAAGAAACAGCGAGATCCAGGATGGGTGCTATGATTCTCAGACTTCTGTGGACACCGACACGGCTCAGGAGGCACGGAGTTGAGAACAAGTCTGAGGGCCTGCGCTGAGCCTGGGATGGGGCAGAATCCGTCTTGGCTCCAAGTGAGTGCTAAAGTACGGAGGGGCTGGAAGAGAGGCGTTCTACAGAAGATCTAGATGTGGCTCTTTATGACAAAGCACCCCCTCCCCCATCCTTGATGGAGACCGTCCTTCCTTGTCCAAACCATTTTATTCATGGTGGATGAAGATGCATACATCTTACTCAGGGTGAACCAGAGATTAAATACCTTTTGCAGGAAGAGATGCCCAGGAAGGGAAGCTCATTGGCTAAAACACTAGATACCTCATTAGCATGGAGAACTCCAGGTTTTTATGAGATGTGATAGGCTGTCACATTCCTCTTAGTGAGCTGTTATGGTCACGTGCTCCAGGACAAGAACCTGCTGTTCTCAATTATGAGATTTACCAGGGTTCTGAACTTGCTTCAACGTTACAAGAACTTCTGTCTAGTGGCAAAGTCCACTGTCCCACAATCCTCCTAGACAAGATTCTATTCATAATAGGAAGGAATGTTGAAAGCAATGACCTTTCACAACAGCCTACTTGATTTCTTTTGCCCCAGATGTTTCTAAGAGTCCTGCCCACATGCCCACCCTTCCCCCAGTTTGGGCAATGGATGCCTGAAAATCTGTGCCTTCTGGTCAAAAGATATAGTCTAGTATCCTCCTTCTTCTGGTTTTTAGAGTAGAATCAGAGAGTCTTGAAGGGAAGAAGAGGCTAAGTTCCCTGGGTGTGAATTCACTTTTCAGAACAAGTCAGATTAGACTGATGGCCTCTCAGTATTCCCCACAGGAATAACGAATCAATATAAACCCTGGAGCATCTGATCCAACATCCCTCATGCCCACTTCACCTTCAGTCCCTCGCATGCCCTCACATTAGAGTCTCTCCTTCCCATGCTCTCCTAAGGATAGACAGTGTGAACGACACTCACATGTCACTGGTCATACCTGAACAGAACCTGCCCCCAATTACTTCTCTGTCCTTTCAAATTTTTATCTCTATGAAGCAGAGGAAGCTTTGCCACTCCAAGGACTTGCATCTGTGGCCCATATCTTGTCGATGTTCTGAGTTACACAGAACAGTCAGAGGACGACACTGCAGGATGTATTATGGTGTTTGCTATCGGGCGTGGGGGGAGTGGGAGGGCGTAGCTCTGATGAACTGAACAACCAACCGCCTTATTGATTATTACATAAAAATTGTTGTTTGGGTAAACAAGCTCCTCATACCGAAGGCTCTCATCTAATCTATGTTTCATGAATGAAAACATCACCTTTCTGCACCTTATTGTGCCCTGTGGGCACAGAGCCCAGCTTATTTTATCATGCAGCCATGAGTTATATGCTTTCTGAGATCTGAGTTTGTGTTTTATGTTTGTACCTGTTACAGCACAGCACTTGGCTAATAGATGCAAACCAGAGCAAACTGTGGCAAAAACCGACTGCTTTGCTCTTGCAGTCACATGCAGTGAGTTCCGTGGAAGTCTGGGTCTCTGTCTCCACCAGGATGGTACAAAGTACAAATCAGTGTCTATTACATTCACCAGACTTGCATCGGCGCCTAGCACAGGGCCAGACACCTGGTAAGAAGCTCATGGATTTCTGCTAACAGATGAATAAACATTTAAGATTCTCAAGAGCATGACTCCCAACCAGGGGAAGAAGAGGATGATTGGGGTGGAAACCTTCAAGGAGAAAAAACATTTGAAACCACTTCTGTGGTGGTATTAGATAAGGAAAGCAGGTACCAATGTCCCACAGTTTCTTAGAATGTGTCCTATATCTAGTCGGTCAATAGAAAAGGAGTACAGGCTTCCTCGGGAGGCTTGAGATCTGCTACTTTGATGATGAGAACCGAGGCAGAAGACTTGCACTGTCCCTAGAGTAAAACTAAGGTGGGCAGTATCCGCATACAACAACTACATCTGCCTTCTTCTTCAGAGGCTTTCATGTTGCCTGTCTGTGATGGGGACAGGTAGCGTTTTAGAAAGGGATGTTGGTAGTTATGTTTAGGCCATAAGTATGAAGAAAATAGTTCCCATCTTTTAGATAAGAAAACACAAGGCAGACATTATCTAAAATACGTGCACCATTTATCTACTTATCAATAGTTGTTTGCCATGTGGTGGGCACCAAAAAAAATGATGAAATGAGTTAATACCATGAATATCATGGATCTCAAGCAATGGTTGTGAATGGCCAACGCTTGTTGTGACGACGACGACGAGGGAAGCTGCCACTCACAGAAAACCCAGGGTGAGGCTGACATCAGTATGTGAAGCGCAACAGTGGGACCCTTTTCCTCCTATCTGTGGGTGAAATTTTTAATTGTAATAAAAAAATTAATTGGGTACCACTCAATGATTTACTCATTCATTGACACATCTTTCTGGTGTGCTTGCTGCATTGATATAATTCTAATGACACTTCCATTTATTCAAAGCTCTATGTTCCCTATATATTATCACATTTAATTTTCACCCTAAGTGTTATCATGCAGATGAAGAAAACATTCACAGGCTAAGAACCATGGCCAAAGTCAGATGGTGGTGGGCAGCAGGGCTGGACTGACATCCGGGCGCATCTGGTACCAATGCTCTGGATCTTAAACCATAAAGATGTTTCTCAACATTGTGCATGATGGGGAGCCCCATGACAGTATAGAAAGGGCTTAGTTAGGGTACTTGGCCCTGGGAGTTCTTCTCCAGCTAGTATCTTTACATAGCTAGCCACAGGTAGAACAAGGTGAGGACAGGACTACAAAACAAGGCAGACAATATGTATATTGGACTTCTGAGTCATCTGGATCTGTTGGTACAAAGAGACCACAAACCTCAGTAGTACAATTGGGCCAGAGACTTGAAAACCAAGACATTTGATGGTGGAAATATAGATATTCCAGTTCCCTTCTGTTGCTGAAGTGTAACATTCTGGCGGAAGGCAGCTTAGCAGAAGAAAAGATTTCTTTAACTTATGCTCCCAGGTCATAGTATCTCATTAAGAGAAGGCAGGGCAGAAATTCACACAAGAGCTCAAAACAAGCCATGCAGGAGCATTGCTGACACCCACTTAGCTAGCTCTCTTCCTGCATTAGAATGGTACCACCTACAGTGAGATGCCTTTTCCCTCAGGCAGTTCCTCAGTCCAGTGGTTCCTTTCATTGTGTGAAGTTGACCATCATGGTCAACTAGGACAATAGATTAACCAGAGAAAGTTACAAATAACGTGTTAGAGGGAAAAATTCATAGTGCTGGTAGATTCACAAGTAGAACATGGAGTTAAGAGGGAAAAAGGAATGGAAAAAAAATACAATCACAGTTTCCTGCCACATCTCAAGGCTAGAGTTTAGTCTTTGTGCCTCGAGTCCATTGACATTGTCTGAGCAAGAAGAGGTAGAGGCAGAAAACATGGGTCTCCTGCATGAATCCTTGAGGCTGCTGAGTAAACGGTAGTTCCCAGACAAACGATAGCATAACTGAGACTCTTGAAGTAAGATATGACTGGTACAGTTGGTTAGCTAAACTGGCATCTGTATTCTTTTTAAGCAACAGCTTTGTCAACGTGTAATGCATATTTCCAGCAACAAGGAAATTATTTCAGGATTGACAGAGGAAATATAACACCAAAGGAAAGCTGGAAACCAAGCCCTTGGGCCCATGAGAGCAGGGTAAGCCATGTTGGCTCTCAGCCTGAACCACAAATGAAAAGCAGGTTCATGCATTCAGAACTCTGCATGGCCCTGAAGATGCTAACCATGGAAGCTCAGATATGCCTTCTAAATAGAGACAGAGGGAAGGAAGAACTGTGTTGAGTGAAACTTCAGTCTTCGAGAAACAGTAGCTTTAATTCTCTTCAAAGCTAAAGTTCTAAACCTAGGTTCTAGAGTTGTGAGGCATCCAACCTGTGAACCCACACAATTCCTTGTCAGGTTTGCAAAAGTGAGTGAATTGTAAGGAGAGACTTTCTTCCAAGCTGAGAAAGAAGAGGATACTATGTGCCCTAGGGTAGTGCTACAGAACCCAAGGTGACTGTTAGTCAGTGCTAGTGTGATGCCCAGAACCTCCTTGGCCATCTAAACATAATTCACTCAGAGTAACGGCCTCTGTTGGCCTGTTTGCTCATTTGTTTCTTCATTACACAGATATATTTGAGCATCTCTGTGTGCATATGCATAAGTGGACACACAGCAGAAGCAAATGGAAGCAGACAGGGCTACCCTGCTAACAAACGAAGCCTATGAAACAGTTGCATATATACCATCAAAGATTTTTGTTGTTAGATAATCTCACTGTGTACAAGCCCAGGCTGGCCTGGAACTTGCCACCCTCCTGCCTTAGTGCTGTACCCCTATGTGAAAAGTGAAAGACCATCGTTCATGGCTGAAATGGCTGAACAGGTGAAACAGAACACTTGGACGTGTAGCCTGTCCTTAAGATTTCTGTGGAGGGATGAACCATGTGCACCAACCGGTTGGCTGCAGGCAGCGTGGGGCTTCAGATGAAGGAAAAATATGCTGCCCAAGAGTGTGAGAGATCTTCAGAACTCCTGACCCTTCTTCCAGTTTTGTGAGCACCAGTGTGGTGAATTTGCTTTCTACTCTTGCTTCACGCGACACTCCATGAACCTTTCTGACCTCGGGCTGAAAGTGTCTCTCTTCAATCTGGGATTCCCCAGGAGGGAAGAGAAAGAGTCTGCTCTCCTTCCTTCATCTCTGGGGCACAGGCCATTGGTCCTCTTCTTGTACTGTGTTTGCTCCTGGGGGGAGTGTGTTTAAAGTTACCCCACAGATGCTGCATCAGGAAGTCAGGGGACCAGACAAGAAATCTGCATGTTGACCCCAAGATGTTTCTGGCCCAGATAACCCATGACAACAGTCTGAGAGATCCGTTCTGAGGATCCATCCTTTGTTTCTTGACAGAAATGGCCATCTCTGTGTAGCTGACATACAAATCTTCCTTTATGTTCAATTCAGAGATGTCTTTCCCTGGTATTCTGTATTCTGACATGAAAATATAATTAATTGGGCTGGCTCAATGGGTAAGAGCACTGACTGCTCTTCTGAAGGTCCTGAGTTCAAATCCCAGCAACCACATGGTGGCTCACAACCACTCGTAAGGAGATCTGATGCCCTCTTTTGGTGCCCTCTTTTGGTCTGAAGACAGCTACAGTGTACTTATTTATAATAATAAATAAATCTTTGGGCCAGAGCGAGCAGGGACTGGAGTGAGTGGGGCTGACTGGAGCAAGTGGGGTTGACCAGAGCAAGCAGAGGTCCTAAATTCAATTCCCAACAATCACATGAAGGCACAACCATCTATACAGCTACAGTGTACTCATATACATTAAATAAATAAATAAATCTTTAAAAAATATGTATATAACTAATTGCTTCCATCTGAGGGGTACCATAGGGCACTCATCAAACAGAAAATGATATCTATTAGTAAGTAAATCACAGAGTCAATTGTATAAGTTGATTACAACCAAAAAATACATAATAAAGTCTTATTTTTGTATGAGCTTTGTTTCGGTTTTGCAGATGTGTGTGTGTGTGTGTGTGTGTGTGTGTGTGTGTGTGTGTACTTGTAAATATGCACACATACTAGCAGTGTCACACTGAATCCACTAGATTTTCATGGGGATTCAAATGCATATTTTTTTTACTAGAGAATCATTCATCAAAAATCTTATAAGGGAATACTGGAAGCAGATTAATGAGAAGGGGAAAGTTAGGGAAGGGTGGGATCTTCGGCTAAGTTTAGCTTTGTCCTGATCTCTCAGGGAAGTGGAAGCCTAAGTCACACAGCAGAGCTGTCCTCCATAAGGCACAGGAGCTAGTCTGCTGCATTCTCACATCCAGGAGTTGGCTGTGAGCAGAGAGCCTTCCAGAAGAGGTGCCTGCCACCAGCCAACAGAAACTCTTGAGATAAGGGGGCACTTGTGGTATTGGCACACAGAAGGGGAGCTGGCATTGTACTCTCAGCCTCTGCCCAGACCCACTGCTGGCATTGTACTCTCAGCCTCTGCCCAAACCCACTGCTGGCATTGCACTCTCAGCCTCTGCCCAGACCCATTGCTGTGTACTCTTACCATGATTCTGTCATTCATCTTTGTATCATGTGACTGCTAATCTTAACTAGAAGCAGAGAAACCTTTTACTCATATGTGGAATCACCAGAATTACAAAGTTTACGTTTATATCTACATTGGCAGTTGGTGGTCATAGATACATGTATATTCCACACAGATACATGTTTGGCCAATGACTTGCTTCAGTATCTCTCAGTTTAAGGGATCAGGGTGATAGTTTGTAGAATGTCAGGATTGTTCAGACCCTTTAGACTTATATCATGACAGAAAGAAAAAAAAAAACTAATACATTAAGTCATCATAGACGAACGAGCATAGTTCAGTCCTCAGGTGAGCAGGAACATCTTTAGACGGGCATCCTACTTCCTGAGATATAAGGCCAGTTCTTTCTAACCACCCCTTATATCTGTCAATCATTGGCTACGGGCCTCTCCAGGGACTGTAGGGAATTGAGAGGGAGATTAAAGTGTAGCTTTCTATATGGGGACCACAATGAGCAAGTAGCTGCAAGTGGTTCATGAGTGCACCCATCATGCAAAAAGGATGGGGAGGGGCTCTCCTGTACCACCTACTAATACTCCTCACGTTTGGAAAACACTACACAGGACTGACTTTAAATATAGTTCTGACCTCTCAGAGCCTGATCCGGTATGGCAGATTCTTACTTATGTTTCTGTCTCCCATACAGGACTCTGCTTCACTCTGTGGCAAGGAACTGGCCTGCTCTCTATATACCCTGTTCAGAGGCTGATGCATAATTGTTACCAAGAAAGCATTCTCCAGACAGAAAGCAGTTTCGTGCAGATCACAGAGCAACTTGAACTCCAGTCTAAATACTTTGAGTATTATTCTGTTGGCAAAGAGGACATGTTTGAAAGGCTTTGTTGGCAGCAGTATGGAATACAGACTGGGCCAAGGACGGAAAGAAGAGAACACCCAGGAGATCTTGCAGGAACACAGGCAGAGTTGAGTGAGGCAGAATTTGAGCAGAGGCTGAGTATCTGTGGTGGGGAGGACACAAAGATAATTAATGTGTTATTAGCTCCAGGGTCCAGATGGCCCCAGGCTTGCATCCAGTGTAGAGATTGTCAGGAGTTGGAGTCTGGCAAGTGTTTTAGGAGTTCTGTGCTTATAATATGCCCAGAAGCAGATGGAAGAGGGGTACCCTTTCTCAATGCTTGGACAGAATAGATTCAGGGAAACAACTGAATGTTTGTTCTTTCCTTGTAATGCACAGACAGAATCCCTAAAGAACACACAGGAGTATTCTTTTCCCTCCATATTTTGGACAGAATTTCACAACTATGAGAAAACCGAGATTGTCCATATGGAATACGCTCAGTCCATCGGTAGGTACATGCGCCACTTAAAGTGAGCAGTGTCTGCTTTCAGTTTCATCCTTGAAAGTAACACAGGATCCAAGGCTGAGGCCTGAGCACATTATTCTCGGCAGGCCTCCGGACAGAATCCAGGTTAGAATAATTTGTCTGTGACTCAGATAGATCATATACACTCCAGGAAATCCTGTTCTTTTCCGTTCTGAGCTTTTACAGACCTTGACTATAAGGTAAGCAATTTACATCCTTCCCTGTGACTTTTGGCCAGGTGTCTGCTATTGTCACTGCTCTGTGAGACCCAACTACCTGGGAGCCCGCTTGTGTGGAATGGACTTGGATTTGCCAGGGTTCTCCCTGGGGCTGGCCTGAGATTTATCATCAATAATATTCCTTTTCCCCCCGGGGACTTCGCCACAGCTGTTCACTGTGAAGCCCAGGTACACATTAACTCCTAGCTCCCAGGGGGAGAAAGCAGAGAGAAACATATTCCTGAACTGTTTCCATATCAGCTTTGCTAGAAGAGTCATCAGAAACTGATTTGCAAGAAGTAGCACATCTGGGAAGCATTATAAACCAAAGGCTGGAGCTGCACACAGTGTGCACGCATGCACTTTATCCAGGAAGAGAAGCTAGAAGCTAGAGTGATAGGTTTGAGGGGATAGGCTGAAGGAAGTAGCCACTGAATGTTTGTGCAACAATAATAAACAGCAAAAATAACATAAACTCTTCCCTCCTGGGGTATTTTTTCTCCAAAAACAATTAATCACTAACATGTGTGTAAAGGTTTTTCAACCAGAGTTTGTCAATAGAGTCTTTTGTTTGTATTCAGATCTTACCCTCCAGCCAGAGACTCTTAAGCAGATGGTCCCTCTCACGCCCTCCTACCAAACTTCACACCCCCTCAGTTCCTGGTGGAGAGCTGAGAAAGAATAGATGCCAATTAGAAAAAGAACTTCCTAACACTTTCTGTGCTGATCTGACATCCAACCCCCTTGCTGCAGCATCCCTGTTTCCTGTGGGAGTGGTCTCAGAGGCCTCCGGGCTCCTCAGGAGACCACATGCTGGAGGTAGCCATTGCACATCACGGACCAGAGCTGGTGACCCATTTTGAGGCTCTTGACAGGTCACAGTCCTCTCTCTTATAAATGAAAGACAAATGAGCATAAGATCCATTTGAAAAGAGCAAATATGGGCTGGTGAGATGGCTCAGCAGTTAAGAGCACCGACTGCTCTTCCAGAGGTCCTGAGTTCAAATCCCAGCAACCACATGGTGGATCACAACCATTCGTAATGAAATCTGATGCTCTCTTCTGGAGTGTCTGAAGACAGCTACAGTGTACTTACATATAATAAACAAATAAACAAATAAATAAATAAAAGAAGCAAATACATGTATTTGCTCATAAAGTTTCTCCTTGGCATCTCGAAATAAAACCAACAATAGCAACAAAACCTTTTTCCAAATTCTGCATGTTGTCCTCCTACCTCTGTGTATGCATAACATCCTCTGAGGGATTCCAGCTTGTTATCCTTTGCTGTGCAGTCCAGAGTTGATGATGGCCATGATGAACTAACTGATCATATCGTTTAGAGATGTGTTGATGATTAGACTTGTCAAGAAGGTTAGGGGTTTTCCCAGGCCTATGAGCTACAGATGGGGGGGGGGCGTGTTCTTCCTCCCTAGATCACAATCTACACATGTAGGAGAGAATCACTCTGACAGTTTTCAATTCCAACATCATTATAAGCAAACTAATACTTGTAAATTCAACACCATGCACTATCCGTTATAAGTGTGGTGTATGAGGATATATATAATATCTGAGGATGAGGGAATTGTTTCCTGTACCCTTGGTCTGACATTCTTTGGTTCCTTCCTGTCTAGTCCACAGCTGACTGAACTATACAGGTCATAGTCCACACCCCTGAAGGAAACAAGCACTGAACACGTAAGAAGTCAGAAGGAGCACCTCCCACTTTTCAGAAGGAGCACCTCCCACTTTTCAGAAGGAGCACCTCCCACTTTTGCCTCTCGTTTTGCTCCTCTCTGAGGAGCTGGACCATATATCAGCTTTGCAACCAAGGATATGTAAATGCAGAAATAGAAATATCCAAGGAGATAGCCCCTTTCTTTTGAACATACTATGTGCCACACTACTCTTTGTATTCAGTATTTTAATGTTCCTAACGGCTCAAAGATGTTGATTGTGTCTTTATCAGATGAAGAGAGAATAAAGGAGAATCTCCATCATACAGCAGATCCAGGATTGCAGCCCCGAGATAGCCTAACTCTAACTTCCCTTTCCGTTCCTCTGATAGCACTGAGATGTAATAAATGCTACAAGCCTGAAACAGTCAATTGACCCTCCGTAGCTTAGAGTCAAGGTGGGGAAAGTTACTGAGGTTAAAGCCACTCATTCTGCCTCATTGGAGATGATAGTAAAATGGAAAGGAGACCCTGTTGGTATAAGCATGTTAGCTAGGACAGAAAGTATCTGTCCCATATTGTCTCCAAGGACGTCATTCAGCCCAATCATGGAAGAGCTCCAAAGGAGCCATTAATATATCTTCAAAACGCTCCCCAACCCCCAGCTAGTGTAGATTTTAGCCCCACTCGGGCTCCACAGGGAAGCCGTTCACAGCCTAGGTGGGATGCTACCCTGTACTGTGGCCACTTGGGCAACATCTCTGTACCTTTATCACTGGACTTTAGAACTATGTCTTTAAACACAGAACTATTCTGCTTCCCACATAAATCTGTTTAGAACAAGGTATGCCATAGTGCAAGATCTCTATTCTTCTCTGCCGTTGGAATGGGATCCGGTGCTCATTCTCACATCCTGGCTGATTCTGTATCTCAACAGAATTCTATTACAATGCTACTTTCAGACTCTAGTGGGGTGTTTGAGTAATAGAAATGTATCTGTTTAATTATTCCAACTGCCAAATAGCTAATGTTGACTGGATATTACAGTTCTCCTTAGAAATGGCCTAGAGTAGGTTTTGTTTGTAGATAAAGTTCAAATTCCTTGGTTGAAATTGCATTTTTGAATGTTTGTGGGAATATTCTAATTTCATGGTTTAATTATCACACTCGCCCTAGACAGTTTTGCCAGACCGTGGGCCCAGTTGCTTATATATTACCTTACTTGCTTTTTGACTGCAAGGAGAATTAAAGGTTTTCACAAAGATCTTACAGCCTCAAGGTCAAATATACTCACTATCTAGCCATAACTGGGCAGTATGTGAACCTCTGAGTTAATGAGTTATATACTTAAGTTTTATAAATTATGCCTTGAAAGTTCAATTTTAACAATCAAACACTTAAATCCTTGAACTCAGTTGTATTTCTCCTTACACATTAACCCAGGTATACATAGCTTGGATGCCATTTCAACAAGTTTCAGCCATCATAACCTCAAGGCATGTTTGAGGACCATTTAAATCATAGTAGAGTGACAAGATCTTTCAAGAGGAAGGAGGGAGAGAGGGAAGAAAGAAAGGAGGGAAGGAGGGAGGGAGGGAGGAAGGCAGAAGTTGTACCCAGTTAAAATTTAATTTCAAGAATAACAAATTTAAAAAATTAAATTAAATTAAAAATGACAAATTTTAGTATATGTCTCAAATGTTACAATATAATTATGTAGGGCTGGTGAGATGGCTCAGCGGGTAAGAGCACTGACTGCTCTTCCAACGGTCCTAAGTTCAAATCCCATCAACCACATGGTGGCTCACAACCACCCATAATGAGATCATAATGACACACTTTTCTGGTGTGTCTGAAGACAGCTACAGTGTACTTATGTATAGTAATAAATAAATTTTTGGGCTGGAACAAGCAGGGACTGAGAGAGCAGAGTTGACCGGAGCAAGCAGAGGTCCTAAAACTCAATTCCCAACAACCACATGAAGGCTCACAACCATCTGTACAGCTACAGTGTACTCACATACATAAAATAAATAAATTAATTAAATAAATCTTAAAAAAGAAATATAATTATATAAAAAATATATTCAGTTTCCATGGCATTTATTTTATCTGGGTGATCTGTATTTTGTCTGACCACCTTAATCAAATTGGTTCAGGCTTGCAGACAGAGGACTGCTTGATAGTTGACATGAGGTTGTATTGTGGTAGAAACAAATTCTCAAGTTAGAAATTCAAACAATAATGCTTTCCCTGCCCACGAGATCTGCCGTCTCCCTGAGGAGTGTTACCTAGGACTGTGCCTACTAACAAGTTCATGAGCTACAAAACAGAAGAAAATTCAGTCTAAAAGGTTGGATCCAGGTGGGAGAGATGGCTCCGTGATTAAGAATGTTTCCTGCTGAATCACAGGACCAGAGTTCAGATTCCAACACCCATATCCGGCTGTTCACAACAGCCTATGACTTCAACTCCAAGGGATCTGACTCTCTCTTTGGACTTCCATGAACAAACAAGCATACACATGGGACATAAATAAAATGAATATTAAAAATAAAATTTAGATATAATGACACCTCCAAGGGAAATTAAAAGAGAGAATGTTAGAAAACTAACAAAGTTGTAGGCCTCTAAAAGATTTTATTATTTACAATGACACTCAAAGTTATTCAAATCCAGATCCTGAATATCTCTAATTATTTACATTCCAAGGACTATAGCATAGTATTGTGATAAGTGATTTATTATCTGAATGTGTATGGTTCCAGCACTGTATTGTTCCTGGGTGTAAAATACAGTTCTTGCTCTTAAAGAGTTCTCAGTTCAAGACGGTAGATAGATAGATAGATAGATAGATAGATAGATAGATAGATAGAGATATATCACTATTTATAAGATATTTTATAGATGCAGTAGGTAGATAATTTGAAATTAATTTTATAATATATTCATTTTGGTTCATTTTAAAGCAATCATTTTCCTACATGTAGCTATGGAAAACCCTAGCCTATGAATCAAAATTAAGAGAGCAGCTTGTCTTGGCCAGCTCTGAAAAACTTCAAAAGAAGCTCTAGAACCATGCTTTAAACTGAGACGGAGATTCAAGGGCATGGGGTTTATTGAGAGCATGACTCCAGAAAAAACGAGAGGTAAGGGAGATGGAGGAACAGAGCAAGGATCCAAGACTCAGCCTCAACCGCAGTAAGACTTCCATCTTGTCCCACTTGGCATCAGAGCTAAATGTACCTGGAGGGTGATGTTAATAAAAGAAATACAGTTGGTAAACAGAGAACATGCAGAAATATGAATATACCAGAAGATATAATGAAGTAAAAATATGTTTATGAATGTAAATGCTAAGGATGAGACAGCCATAGAGGCAGGTGTGTTGTGAACATGTTAGTGAACTTAAAACCACGGCCTTAGTCTCTCAAGTGACGCGGTACTGACAAGGCTTTGTCTTTCCTTTATGCCTGTTCAATGGAACATTTACAAGCTGTAGGAGACATGAGATCATTTTCCATTTTATGAGGATGTCTAGTATTTCTGATTCCCATCCACTAAATGCATAACTCACTACACCCTAGCATTGTGCTGACCAAAACCACTCCGGTGAACCTCTAAAATGTTTCCAGATGGAAGTGCCTCCCATACCAAGAAGCTCTGGGCTTTAAGGATGGAGATTCAGACACAGTACAGGAAGAGAAGTATAGGTTTTATCCAAGTACAGTAGATTATCTGATCAAAGTACCTTGGATAGGACCTTTGCGATGGTAACCTAGAGAACCAGCAGATGGGGAGGAAAGGCCTTCGGATGGCTACGGGTACTGCTGCTGACCTGGCGCAGCATCTCCAGGAGGGAGATTCTATGTCCGACGTGCACAGAATGGAAAGCGGGTTTGGACACGCATGGGTGCTGGTGCTAATAGGACAACCAATAAGTAACCAGGTCCATGTAGCTCTGCAGCTCTCCAGAGACACAGGTTCAAGAGACATAAACTAAAGGACACCAAGGAAGCGAGCATGGAGGAAAAGGCGGGCTGATGTGAGCCCCGAGTGACACATACGCGTGGAAGACAAAGATGCTTCGTCACCTTGGAAAGTAAAAATTAAAAAAAAAAAATCAATAAGATTGTTTTATTTTCTTTGCCATGATGGGCTAATAACTGTAAACACCTAAAGACTGCTTAATTAACTGAAGATCATAAAATTATAAAAGTCTCAGATAATTTGAAAGACTGGGCTGAGTGTCTTCTTGAGCCACGACTCTGAGGTCAGTTGTTTATGCAGAGAGACTCTTAGACAGCAGAGTTTGAACATGCATCTTCTTTTCTCATTATCTCAAAAGCTTGGCCTCTTTCCCACCAACTCGCTGGAGGATTTCTGCAGCGGCAAGCAGGATGTAGCTGAGTAATAGCAGCAGAACTGTGTTGAAATGGCCTGGGGGGGGGGGGACCTCATGAGCTCCCAGCTGTGTGTGAAAGGCTCTTGGTCAGCATGTTCGAACAGCTGCACAATGGGGCCCTGGGTGAGTGTCCTAAATGGCTGTGCTGACCAACTGTGAGCCCTGCAGATGCCTTTTGGAATGTGGGCTAATAGATCAATTTTAGCATCCACTCCAAACAACAGCATTCCCATCAGCCAATAATTAGATGCCCCCCGGCAGGCTGCTATCATGGTAGAATCAGACCGTTCAGTGTGGTGAATGTTCAATGAGGACCTTCACTGTGAGACTTGGAGTGAGCCTGCTGGGGCTGTGGTCCAAACCATGGATTTGGAATCCTAGAATTTGGGGGCTCGGATGAACTCTAACCAAGGTATTTCTCTCTGAACAAATAATGGTGTGAGGGTCCAAAACAGGTATATAATCTGCCATTCACCTAGCTATTGCTTTGCTGAGATCTGGAACTGGATAATTCTTTGTGTGGAGGGAAAGGAGTTTCCCTTGTGGCATCCAAAAATGTGTCCTGACTTAGTCAAATGTCCCCTTAAGAGTGAACTCAGTCTGAAATGGAAAAGTATCTACTGACCCCACTGAGGGTCAGCTCACTGTCTCATGAAAAGTATGGAAAAGAGGCAATAAAAAAAAACTGCTCAAGCCTTTAATCCCAGCACTCGGGAGGCAGAGGCAGGCAGATTTCTGAGTTCGAGGCCAGCCTGGTCTACAGAGTGAGTTCCAGGACAGCCAAGGCTATACAGAGAAACCCTGTCTCAAACAAACAAACAAACAAACAAACACAAAAAACCTGCTCAAGCCAGGCAGTGGTGGCACACACTTTTAATCCCAGCACCTGGGAGGCAGAGGCAGGCAGATTTCTGAGTTCGAGACCAGCCTGGTCTACAGAGTGAGTTCCAGGACAGCCAGAGCTATACAGAGAAACCCTGTCTCAAGACAAAACAAAAACAAAAACAAACTGCTTGCTGTGTGCGTTAGTTTTTATCACTATAATGAATTCTCAAAATAACTCGAAAATAGGGGTGTATTTTGGCGTACGGTTTCAGTCTACAGTTGGCTAGTTCGATTTTTTCTGAACCTTGGATAAATCAGACCAAAATGGTGTGAAGGTGGCGTGGAAGAGCACTACCATTCGTGGTGGCTAGGAAGCAGAGAGACAAGAAAGAGCCGAAGGAAATGTAATTCCCTTCTAAGACACACCCCTAGTACTTATTTCCTCCAGCTGATTTTTACCACCTCCCATAAGTGTCATCAAATTATAAATCCAATGGAGTCATCCACTGATGACGGCAGAGCCTCCTGATCCCATCACTTCTCAGAAACCCTGCCTTTTAGTAATGCTGCAACGGGAACCTAGACTTCAACGTGTAAGCCTATTCCAGACACTACAAATCTATACCTTTAATGTATGCTTCTGCCCCACGCACATCAGCAACTGAAGGTGTAATGATGCCAAGAGTAACATTCAAGAAAGCAGTTGGTTCATGCAACTTATTAAGCCTAATTTACTTAGATTGCTCAGTAATGTTTACTGAGCACTTACCACATGCCAAACACTGTTCGAAGTACTACACAGGCACTATTGCCTTTGACCTACAGTCCTCTAGCTCCATGCTCCCAGGTGTACATCCTGATCCAATAGTTAAGACAGATTAGGGGGATACCAAGGTCATGTTATGAAGGACACACGAACTAAGCTACTAAGGATCAAGCTATTTCTCTTCCCCTCCCTTACCAATATTTCCCTTCCTCTGTCCCCTGCAGCCTGATAGTGTCACCCTTAGTTGGGGTCCAGTTACAGTCTGTTTGGAGGCCAGTGTCAATGTAAACGGTGGCTGTCATGGCATATGGTTAAAAAAGAACTAGAAAAAAAATGGTTTACAGTGTTGGTGGTTTTAAAAAGCAGGCAAAAGGAGATTTGGGAGATTTTAAAAGGAGGTTATTAGCCGGGCGTTCGAGGCCAGCCTGGTCTACAAAGTGAGTTCCAGGACAGACAGGGCTACACAGAGAAACCCTGTCTCAAAAAACAAAAACAAAAAACAAAAAATAAATAAAAATAAAAGGAGGTTATTGAGAATTTGACTATTGTTATACTATTATTCAGACTCTGTGTATATAATCTCCGGAACTGTTTCCTACCGTGCTTCCTTCATCCACGGATGAGGCTGTGTTAACTTTACAAAGCTCTAGTCAGGACTCATGAAGGGTGAACGAAGGTGACCCATGCTTCTGGGAGTTTGCAGGGATAGGCAGGTGCAGGAAGAGCTGGCCGGTGGTCAGCTTTGACTCAAGCTATTTTAGACATAGCAGTTCATATGGACCTTTAACTTGATGGCTCCCATGTATTGCTTTGTGGAATTTCTTAATATTAACCAACCTCATACAGAACAAACAGAACAGAACCGGATATGTGATCAGCATCACCTTGCCCTGAGTCAAGTTATTTTTGTGTCAATGACTGACAGGGATATTCCAGTGACAATATGAAATAGCTGGCAGGCATGGAACAAAATGGTGACAGGTATGCTGAGGGCGGGGGTTAGACCACAACATTAGTCATGCTTAGGCTTTTTAAAATAAAAACTTGAAGCCAAGTGGTGGTGGCACATGCCTTTAATCCCAGCACTAGAGAGGCAGAGGCAGGCAGGTCAGGTAGGCTAGAGAATGAGTTTCAGGACAGCCAGGGCTACACAGAGAAACCCCATCTCAAAAAAAAAAACAAACAAAGCAAAACAAAACAAAAATATTGATTGATTGAGCAACAGATACAAATTTTATATTAAGACATTTGCAGTATCTACACTGCCGTGCCCAAATCAATGCTTCAATAACTAAAAAGTTAGTTACATTTGTGAAATATCAGTCAAAGTATTTAGAATTATGCAAAAAAAAGCACCTGGCTGATTAAACATTTAATTATGTTTGTTTGTTTGTTTGTTTGTTTGTTTTGTTTTTTGAGACAAGGTTTCTCTGTATAGCCCTGGCTGTCCTGGAACTCACTTTGTAGACCAGGCTGGCCTCGAACTCAGAAATCCACCTGCCTCTGCCTCCCGAGTGCTGGGATTAAAGGCATGTGTGGCACCCAGCGTTTAATTCTTTATATAATTAACATGTCTATAACATGTTACTTATTCATACATCTTATTTATCATGTGATGATTATATTTTTGAATGACTGAATTTGACTCAATCTTTCTTGATCAATTAGTTTTGTAAAACTTGAAGGCAATTCTAATTCAGTGGGACAGATTTGTAACTGTCACTAGTTTTTTTAGTGTTTTAAAGCTTTTGTCAAGCAGCACCTGTGAATACAGAGAACTTGGGTGTCACACCAGGGACAGTGGACCCAGAGCCAAGAGATCAGGGGGACCAGGGAGACAAGCTTACCTGAGAGATGCCAGACTCAAACTGATCTGGCTTCTTGCCACTGGGCTTCATGGTTTTGGTGCTGGAGCTGAACATGGCTTTGTCCTTACAGAGACTAGCTTAGAAAAAGATCCAGCTCTGGCAAATGGAGGACGTTTTCTTAGTTGAGGTTCCTTATTCCAAAATGACATTAACTTGTGTCAAGTTGACATAAAACTATCCAGTACAGCTTTTTGTTTTATCAATGAATGATAGATAAAAATGAATACTTTTAAAATTTTGAACTCCTACTTTTCTTTGACACTGTCCCCAGAAAACACCAATCAGCCTCTCTTAAAACCTCAGTCTACACCCCACCCACCCCTCCACACCCCAACATTCATTATCCCTCAATTTCCTTTTCTTCTCTTTTCTTCCAAGTGTTCAGTGTGAAGAATATGATCTTGGATTCCACAGCGAACCAAGAATTTTGGGAGTACTCTGCCGGCTCTGTGCCTGCAACAACAACATAGATACAACAGACCCAGAATCCTGAAACTGGTCATGGGAATGTCTCATGTGGCTGCATAAAACTCAGGGCCCAAGCTGCCAGTCCTGAAAACCAGGCCACTTTGGATCTGCCCTCAATCAGACCTGCAAACATAAGTTCACAAAACTCCCAAGGGGAATACATAGTTGCTAGGTGGCAGTTTGTAAATGTGATGTTAGCTTTCCCAGGCTTCTTTCATTCAGACGGATCCTTGCTAGTAAAGCAGCACCCACTAAGAGAGAGGGTTGTTGCAATGAAAATTGTCAGCAGAAACAGGTGTGGCACCTAGTTTTAGGTACTGGTGGACTGTGCTCCCTGGGTGCGGCGCCTGGTCTCAGGTGCTGGTGGGCAGTGCTCACCAGGATGGCATTTTGTGACTCTTTCTTTGACCACTAACACCATTGTTAACGTGAGGATTCCTGGGCCGTACTCTGTGCACACTGAGTCTGGATCCCAGGCATCCAGAAGACGCTCATCAAGAGACGTTAATATGTGAATATGAGGATTCATGCTGTGAAAAACAAAGCTCTAATAATTTTGGAAAAGGCCTTAAGAGAAATGTAAGGCCCACTGTCCTCACCGCCAAAAGCTCCCGAGGCTGACTCATGTGAGACTGATGTTTGGGAAGATCAAAACTGATTGGAGGTTTGCACCTGAAACGATGCATTAACAAAGCCCATGGCGCACAGCTAGCTTCCTGGCTGGGTCCTTCAAAGAACTCATATAAGAGATCTCACAAAAACCTTTCCCACAATTCATTAAATGCCAGTCTACCTCTAACCATGGTTTTATTTTTCCAGGTGCTCCAGCTGTCCTTCTAGAGTGTATTTCACTGCACAGCCCCTGGGTGGGGAAGTTTGCCTTTGTGACCCTGTCACAGGAGCAGGCCACATGTCACACACAGACTTTGTCTGTGACCATTGCACTGCTGGATGCTGGAATCTAATCCCTGGCAGTGTGTCAGCGATGTGGCTGTGACCTGCCCTCTCAGGGTAGCCTCTGTGACTAACTAGGCAAGGCACTTGGAAACTTTCTAGAATATTGGGAATAAGAATGGATGGTGAAGAATGTTTTCCAAGTTTTTGGACAGTATTCATATGCTGTTGAGGATTACTGGTTCTATACTTGACTCCCCTTAAACAAGACACAGTTGGTATTTATTTTCCCAAGAACCAAAGGCCCAAAAGTAGAGACAGAGAGCTCCAGGGCTAAGCTTTGCCTACCTCACTTTTCTCTAGGCCTCTCTGAGCCTGAGAAGTCAGGCTCCACACACGGTAAAAGCCAGACAGACACAAGCCACCCCCTCACTATCTCCCACACAAAGTCCCAGGTAAGACCCAAGAAACAATTACTAATCAGAAGTTATGATCAATAAATGGTGAGTCCAGATGCACAATACCATTTTTAAATGGTGATGTCATCACCCGTGGTAATAATTAGGCTGTCTCCTCCAGACCAGCACAGATGGCTCCCAAAGACTCTGGGCCACAGAGCACACCCTCACTGTTCACTGCACGCTTAGTACTACCCGCAGCACCTGGAAGAGTCGGCCAGACAAGAGACACAGCAAACTTTTAAATACTTTTAATTTACCCAAGCTGTTTAGTAGTTTTGTTTTGTCCTTTTCCCCCTTAATAAATGTATTTTTCTCAGGTACTTTTCATATGGAAAGAGATGGAGAGAAGACAAAGACGACAATATGAAATTTTACAAAAAGTCAACTCAGTGATGTAGGAGTGCAGGTTTACTGAGATCAAAACATGAAGAATCTGGGGTCTTAAACCAGGTTTGGGGTTGCACGCCTAGAATCCCAGGAAAGTGAGGCAGGAAGAACTGGAAGCTAGCCTGGGCTACAAAATGAAGCCTGGTCTCCAAAACAAGTAAATACACACATACAATTTTTAGAGCTGTTTCAATTAATAAGCACGAGAGTCTTCTCTAACTTCGACTTGACAGTTGAATTTAATATCCAACAAATGTCCCTAGCTCCATATGTAGCAGAAGATGGCCTAGTCGGCCATCATTGGGAGGAGAGGCCCCTTGGTATTGCAATCTTTATATGCCCCAATACAGGGAAATGCCAGGGCCAAGAAGTGGGAGTGGGTGGGCAGGGGAGCAGGGCGGGGGGAGGGGAGAGGGAACTTTCAGGATAGCATTTGAAATGTAAATTAAGAAAATATCTAATAAAAAATTGAAAAAGAAAATCTTACATAAGTAAATTTCTTAAGATGGGATTTCCCTGTGTAGTCCAAGCTGGCCTGGAACTTGCAGTCTTACTGCCTTGGGCTCCTGGATGCCAGGGTTGCAGGAATGTACCACCAAGTTCTGCTAAAGATGACTCATCTATGCTGAATGTGTCTGCCCTTCCCTTGCTTCCTCTCCAATGCTCTCTAACCAAACCATGCAAATATACCATACCCCCTTCACCAAAGCACAAACTCTTTAAATAATACAACGTATTGTCAGATTATAAAAGATAGTACAAAAAAAATTGTGCACCACACCCACTTGTCTCTATTATTAGCATCTTGTATTGGTTGGTATATTTGTCACAATAATAACCCAGTATTGATATAGTATCTGTCTTAGTTAGGGTTTTACTGCTATGAACAGACATCATGACCAAGGCAAGTCTTATAAAAAAACAACATTTAATTGGGACTGGCTTACATGTTCAGAGGTTCAGTCCATTATCATCAAGGTACAAGCATGGCAGCATCCAGGCAGGCATGGTGCAGGCAGAGCTGAGAGTTCTACATCTTCATCCAAAGGCTACAAGTGGAAGACTGACTTCCAGGTAACTAGGGTGAGGATCTTAAGCCCACACCCACAGTGACATATCTATTCCAATCAGGTCACACCTATTCCAACAAGGCCACACCTCCAAATGTTGCCTGGTCCAAGAATACACAAACCATCACAGTATTATTAACTAGATTTCACAATTTTCTTGGAATGCTCTGGTTTTTTCCCCAGAGCTCTTTACAATAGGTTATCATGTCTCTTTAGCCTCCTATCTTCATAACTATCCTTCTGCCTATCCCCCTTCTTCATAACTGTCACAGGTTTTAGAATATCTATCGAATGTGTGTTTTTCTCACTAGCCTGGGGTTCTGGGATGTGAGAAGATAACCAGGGACTCACTTCATCACAGAAGACTAACTTGTCTAATCACTGACTGTGGATCACGGTCACTTTAGAGAAGTGTCTGTCAGGTTTCTATGCTATACAGTTACTCTTTTCCTCCGTCCATACTGAACTTTTAGAAAGGGCCATCACCATGCACATCTCACACTTACAGAGTAAGGAGTCTTTATCAACATCCTTGAAAACATCGTATCTCCACAAACCACTGGGATTGTTCGGAAATGTTTCCATTGTCCCCATTTATTCAAAAGAATATATATTTGAATATATAGGGACAACAGACACATAGTGATATATATCATGATGAACTCATGGGTATTTGTACCATCCTACTCATAACAGCCAACACTACTATATTGTTGAAGTGATTCAGGTTTTGGCCATAGGAAGTTCTTTAAGTTAGAATTTATGCCTCTTTCATACTCAAATATTATAGAATTCTTCACGATATCTTCTCAGTTTATAGTCAGAGCAAAATGTTCTGGGCTCATACATCTCCTGCCCCACTTTTAGACACAGCTCTAACAAATGTTGGATCCTTTATTAGAGAGCAGTGTTAAAAAAAACAAGATGTGTGTGCAAGGTGATCACACCCATCTGGCATGTTCCCCTGTACTCTCTATACTTACACCCACAAACTACAGAGTAGACAGATTGGCCTCCACACAAATTTGGCTTCTTAACTCATGTAAAACTTCTACCATCCATGATATCACTGTCTGGCATGCATCTTAGACCTCTGGGAAAGCATATTAGGGAAAGCATGCAACATACAGTTCAACCATGAAGGCCAAGAATAGTTTGTGACCTTGAATTTAATTAAGATCTCCTCATCACAGGCTACTTTGAGTTGTTTGGTCCATGAGGGAATCCCTTGAGGAAGGTTGCTTTCTACAAGGAAATACTTTCATTTCCGTACAAAGAAGATATATGGCCAACTAGATTCCCAGCTGTTTAAATAACTTCAGATAAATATTTCCATGTCAGCCAGGAGGTGGTCTCTAGTGCATTCCCACAGAGAGAGCCAACTGTGCTGTCCAATATTTTGGTCAACAGTTTAGATGGAGTCGGGGAAACAAGTTTCTCAAATTTTCAGATGCTGCAAAACTGTAAGCTAATATGTTAAAGACGGAACACAAGGCCAGATAGCCTAAGAGGCTCTCACATAGGTGGAAAGCAACAAGAAACTAACAGGGTAAAAGCAAACTTGCATAACTAGGCACTTCAAATCATTTGCATAAGCGTGAGAGTAATCACTTGGCACCAACTCACATGAAAATAGCTGGAGATTTTCACTGTGTGAAGCTGCAAGTAAGCCAACAGTGCCCAGGGCTGCCAGAGAAGCGATGCCTGCTCAGGCTGGAGTAGAGAGCATTTGGTGCTCAGCCTCAGTACAGTCACCATCCCAACGCTGGCCTCACTAGCTGGACAACTCCGGGATCAGTTTTGTCATTTCTGAGCAGCATAGCATTTTTTTTTTTTTTAGAGGCAGGGTTTCTCTGTGTAGCCCTGGCTGTCCTGGAACTCACTCTGTAAACCAGGCTGGCCTCAAACTCAGAAATCTGCCTGCCTCTGCCTCCCCAGTGCTGGGATTAAAGGCGTGCACCACCATTGCCAGGCGCAGCATAGCATTTTTACAGGCTTTTAGAAAGTTTTGATTTAGCTTCCATCTGCATGGTTATGAGGTATATGGTGATATTTTGGTGCATATTTAATGATCAAAATCAGGGTAATTAGCATATCTATACATCAGTCTTTTGTGTTAAAAGCATTCAAAAGCCTCTCTTGTAGCTCTTTTAAACTGTCTAATAGAATGTCACATTCCTGTTTTGTATTTTACTGTTACATATTTTATAGCATTATAAAAGATGCTAGAACTTCCTCCTCCTATCTGGCTGTACTTTTGTATTCTATCCTTCTCTCCCTTCTCTGGCAGACACTATTATTCTCTGCATTTCTCTAAGATGGACACTTAAATTAAATGAGAACACGGAAATTTTCCTTTTTTCTAAATACAAGGTTGTTAACATAAAGTTTCTAAAGTATGTGTCTAAAACAAGACAACTTGAATATTGAATACAATTGCGCAATCACATAATAAGGGCTTAAATCAGTGGTTCTCAACCTTCTTGACACTATGACCCTTTAAGACAGTTCCTCATATCATGGTGATCCCCCCCCCCCAAAAAAAAACATAACATTATTTCATTGCTACTTCATAGCTGTAATTTGCTACTGTTACAAATCGTAATGTAAATGTCTGATGTGCAGGGTATCTGACATGCTACCCCTAAGGGGGTCTCGACCTACAGGTTGAGAACCATGGGTCTAAAGTAATTAGAATGGATGGTCCCAAAGCATAGAAGTGAAGGCAAGCAAAAGTGTCCGAGTGTGGCTGGAGAATAAGGAGGCTGCCTACTTTGTGCAACTCCACATGAAAGGGCTCAGAGAAATGGAAACCAGTTCCAAGGATGCAGATTGAGTGCAAGGACAGGAAATCACTGCTCAATAATCAAGAGAAACAGAGCCGGGCGTGGTGGCGCACGCCTTTAATCCCAGTACTTGGGAGGCAGAGGCAGGCGGATTTCTGAGTTCGAGGCCAGCCTGGTCTACAAAGTGAGTTCCAGGACAGCCAGGGCTATACAGAGAAACCCTGTCTCAAGAGAGAGAGAGAGAGAGAGAGAGAGAGAGAGAGAGAGAGAAACAGAGAGAAAAAACAGAGAGAGAGAGAGAAACCATCATTGATACACACGTCCTCTCCTCTACTTGTACAGATGCTAGTGGGACCTCCAAGGATGCACAGAAGGTTGGCAAGTGGAGTCATTTTATGAATCTAGTTACCCATGCGCTGGGAGTAGTAGACTTAGAGAACTGATGATTAAACATGCTTAGTCAGGTATAATTTATGATTCCTGCAAGCAGCTTGTGTTTGTCTTTTCCCTCATTTTCTCCAGGCTTTTTCAGTTTTCATAAGAAGTGACCCAAGAACACAAATGGGAAGGTACAAGAGCACTCACCCTTCTGTCAAAAGCACAAATGTGACTTATAAAGTAAATAATAATGCCATTTTGTAGAATAAAACTCCTGTCCAGTTGGTGAAGTTGCCGTGTATCCTACAATGGAAGCATCACTTGCCAGAGGGCTTGATGAATGCAGACCCCCTCGGTCACTTACCCGGGGAACTCCCATCACTGTGGAGTTAAAGAATGTGGCCAGTTTCCCCATGTGTGTTTTGCTTTAATTTACATCTGTGTATGTTTCCTAGTCCGGGGCCACCTGTCCCTGAACAGCTGGAAGCAGGCCGTATGGTTGAGAACACTGAGCCAAAACACATTAATTTGTGATTCTGATACTTCCAGAGGTGGCTGCTGACCGTGGGAATCATCCTCTTTCAACTTTTGCACAGCTCTGAGCTCCAACTCACTAGAGAAAACCTGTTTTCTATGACAGTGCATTGTTGTGTTTTGTTGTGTTTAGACCATAAAGCTTGTCAGTTCATCATTCACCACTCACAACTGTTCTCACAGCTTACAGGTCAGTATCCAAGCAAGCCAGGTCATGGCAGGACACTGGAGTAAGGAAAACTATTACAGCAATACATCTGGAAGATGCATTTGTAAGTAACTGAACGCTAAAAACACAGGTGCAGTCATTCAGATCTACCATGGGAATGTGCTACACACGCACGCACGCACGCACACACACACACACCACAAGTTTCATATTCTTCTATTTCATTCTTTTTTTTTTTTTGGCTTTTCGAGACAGGGTTTCTCTGTACAGCCTTGGCTGTCCTGGAACTTACTTTGTAGACCAGGCTGGCCTCGAACTCAGAAATCCGCCTGCCTCTGCCTCCCGAGTGCTGGGATTAAAGGCGTGTGCCACCACGCCCGGCTCATTCTTTTTTTAAAAAGCAATGTGCACTTAGAAAGTACACACAACTTAATTCTAGTTGTGAAAACAATATTTTTATAATCATATAAAAGACCTTTTTCTACATTAAAACTATTAACCTGTGTTAAATATTAGCCTTTATTAAAATTTCTCTGAATTAAATCAGACATCTAGGGTGGTCATGATTGATTATAGCCAATTATCTGCTATTTGGAAGCCTGTGGAGGAAAATCAATCCCTCTGAACAGAAGCAGAACCTCCTGACTCTGGGTTTGTGACATAGTTACTTACTTATTGAACAGATACTCACTGCCTGCCTGCTGCGCTGTACTGCAGATGCTACATGGTGATCCTCTGTCTTCTTGGATTTGAGATCCATGCCTTCTAGCCATGTGTGAGTTCCATTTGTAGGATTCAAAGCAGCCCTGCTCAGGCCACCACTCTGCAGTGAGGAAAGCATTCAACATGTATGCTGCCCAACATAGAAGTCACTAGATACAGGTAACCACCAAGCACTTAAGAGTATATATAGGTATCACAAATGACGGGTGGGGATTTTGATCTTAGTCATTCAGATGAGTGTAAGATGGAATCTCAGGGTTGTTTTGACTTGCATTTCCCTGATGACTAAGGATTTTGAACATTTAGAGATTTCTTGTCCAGAGTTCTCTGTTTAGCTCTGTACCCATTTTTTTTAATTGGGTTTTTCCGTGGGGTGGTGTCTAACTTCTTGAGTTCTTTATATATGTTGGATATCAGCCCTCTGTCTAAGGTAGGGTGATGAAGATCTTTTCCCAGTCTATAGGCCATTGTTTTGACTGATCGAGGGTGTCTTTTCAGTTTCATGGGGTCCCATTTTTTTATTGTTGATCTTAATGCCTGAGCTGTTGGTGTTCTGTTCAGGCAGTTGTCTCCTGTGCCGGTGTGTTTAAGGTTATTGACTACTTTGACTTCTATCAGATTTAGTGTATCCTGTTTTATGTTCAGGGCTTTGATCTGCTTGGACTGGAGTTTGTGCAGGGTGATAAATATGGCTCCATTTGCATTCTTTGACAGGCAGACATCCAGTTAGATCAGCTCCATTGATTGAAGATGTTTTCTTTTCTTCCATTGTATAGTCTTAGCTACTTTGTCAAAAATTAAGTGTCTTTGATATGTGTGTTTGTTTATTTCTGGGAATTGGACCACCTTGTCTAGGCTCAATAAGAGAAGCTCTTATCACAAATTGATATGCAGATTGATATCAATCTCCCACTTCTTGGAGGAGATGGTGGAGGGTAGGGAGGTGAGAGGGAGGGAGGGAGACTGCAATCAGGATGTAAAGTAAAAGAATTAATTAAAAAATTAATGAGGGGTGGGATTGTGCCTTCCTGAATTTTACTCATTTAACCTTGAATAGTCACATAAGGGGCCAGTAAGACGGCTCAGTGGATAAAGGTACCTCAGTAGATTGAACTTTGATGCCCAGAGCACACATAGTAGAAAGAGATAGTTGACTAACATGTTTCCTGACCACCACATATGTACCATATCACATGTGCACATACAAACGATATGAAAAAATGCGATGTGGTTAGTGAGAACCATAGGAGACCGCACAAATTTGGTGTCTACATTGGATCTAGAAGACATCATTCTTACATATTGATTTAAATTATACTTCTGAATAAAGTCAAATGTAAAGAAGTATCAAATACGATGGGACTGTAGATCAGGGTGACTCCTACATTGTCTCCTATCCAAATGTGTGCTTCTGGCTAAAGCCTTGTCACCCTGTCCTCACCCTATTCCACTGCATATCATGCATGAAGTGTTTTTTTCAAGGTCACACTTAACTCCAATTTCTATATATAGCTGGCTATTTTAAAACCAGGAAGGGAAAGAGAGTGGAGAGTCCAGTGAGTGTAGGTGCTTGCTGCCAACCTTAACAACCTGCATTTGATCTCTGGAACACTTGGTGGGCGAGGTTCGGGGAGGAGAGATCTGTGGCTCCCACAAGCTGTCTTCTGACTTCCACATGAGCACTGTGGTATGCACACACATACACTCCCACTAAAAATGTAATAAAATTATTAACAACCAGGAAAAGGGGATAGGAGTGATATAATTCTTGTCTAGCACACAGGAAAAAAAAAAAAACGAAGAATGTTAGCTCTTATAAATCAGAGTCTGTTAGCCTCTTTCCTTGTGTCCCTCTGACATTTTAATAATCTTACTTCGTGCAAATGCTTCATCTGTTAGTGAAGCCAGGGGAGCCTTTGCAAATGCTTGGCTTGGACTACAGAGCCTGCTTAGTTCCTGGGTGAGAGCAGCTGTGGGCAGAGTTTGACTAGCATCTGTGCTGTGGCATAACACTGTTCCAAAGTGTCCCACAGAGACCCCTGGACCAATTTCCATGTTCCATGACATCCAGTGGATCCTAGAGTGTTAACCAGTTTTTATTGCAACTGCCATGATTGACTATAATCTTAGAGATCATTTCTGTCATTCATAATTGGGATTATTTGTATGCAAGCTATGCAATGCCTTTTAAATCACATACATGTTTAGTACAGCGACTCTAAAAGCATAAGCTAGTGATTTCTAACCCTTTAGAATTGCAACAACATCAACAGCTTTATCCTGACCAGAAACCTGCTCAAACGAAGTGCTGTGTGACATCAGATGTTTTCTTTTATTAGGACAAAGTTCCTTTTCCCATCACCTAAAGAACAAAGTAATCATGTATAATGAAAAACAGCAAGAGTCAGCACCCCCAGGAAGGATTTTCAGTGTGGCCATGGAACTTCTTAGTCCTGCTGTGATGACCATTAATAAATCTACATGCCTCATTCAAGCAGATAAAGACCCCACGTGCACACTCACAATAAAAACCACCTTTAATTTTTCCATTAGAAACCATGAGTTAGTTTTCTGATAGACTAGAGAGAGGCAGGTTGTATTTTAATGATCTCGCATGGGTCTCTGAAATCATACTGTTTTTAAATTGTTGCCTTGGAAACATCAATTGGAGAGAATCCCAGGAGAGGAGGGAAGGGTTGATTTTTAAGCTAGGAACAGACAGATTGGGTCACATTCTCTGCTTCTTCACTCATCCTTTGCAGCTTGTGACTACAACAAAGAAGGATCCCAGAGGCCTGTATGTGACCCAGACACTGGCATGTGTCACTGCCAGGAGGGTGTCAGCAGCCATAGATGTGATCACAGAACCCGGGTTGTGACCAGGAATTCCCTGCTTGTCTTTAATGTCAACTGTGCTTTGATCACTGGGACCATAACGCCTTTTCCCTCTCCAAGGCAGGGCAAGGGTTAATTGGGCTAACAAGATTGATAAAGGAGAGACCCAGCCTGACTGTGAGGTAGACCTCAAAGACCTCAGAGAGAACATGTCTACCATAGAGAAGATTTTGAAACAACCCCTTTTCTTATTTGGTGAATTGGTGAAAGTCAGAAAAATTTAGTAGTCTGTGAGGTAAGATTTGTACTCTAGGAAAAGATAAGCCAGCTCCAGGTTGACCTCTGACTCCTGCTGAACTTTTTACATCCTTCACCTTCAACTTAGAAATATACTTATGTTGGCTGTGAAAACTGATCATTGTTCAGCTGTTATCAGGTTTTTTTTTTTCTTTTTGGCCTGTGTATGTGGTATGGGTACAGTTTAAAGATATATGTGCATGTTCATGTGAAAGACAGATATTGACAGGAGTGTAAGGGTGTGCAAGCATGGGTGTGCATGTGTGTGGAAGACAGAGATTGATATGAGTGTATGGGCATGCAAGCATGTGTATGTGTGCATGTCATGCAGAAGGTAGAGACCAACTTCAGATGGTTTTGCTATTGCTCTCCACTTTAATTTTAAAGGCAAGGTTTCTTGCTGAACCCAGAGTTTGTTTGAGAGATATAGCTGGGTTGGCCCATTTGAGAAGTCTAGCTAATTAGCTTATCCTAGGTATCTCTCCTGACTTTAGAAGTAAGGCAAACTGCCACACCCATTCAGCTTCTGTATTGATAGCTGGAGATCCAAATCCCACTCTTGAGTGTAAGTGACAAGCATTTTTTCTCCCGAGCCATCACCATGGGCCCAAAAGTGGGCTTTTATTGTGTTTGTTGTTTCTTCTTGCCCAGTTAAGATTAGATCTGATTTTTTTTTTCAGATGCTATTAGATTTTACAAAAGCACAGCCATTAGAAGGTGAATGGTGGGGACTGGCAGTGTAGCAGTGGTACTGTGCTTCCGGGCATGCACAAGGCCATGTCTTCAGCCTCAGTACTCTAAAGACAATAAAAAATTAAAAATAGACAGTTTACTGAGGGAGGCCGGGCATGGTGGTGAACACCTTTAATCCCAGCACTTGGGAGGCAGAGGCAGGCAGATTTCTGAGTTCGAGGCCAGCCTAGTCTTCAAAGTGAGTTCCAGTACAGCCAGGGCTATACAGAGAAACCCTGTCTCGAAAAACCAAAAAAAAAAAAAGTTTACTGAGAAGATGAAAGCCATGTCACTGATATTTACAGCCATGACACTCTGAAGACATGGGAACCTATGACACAGGAAACTAGACATAGAGTACTTTCCAATACAAATGGTATATTTTCAATGACGCATTCAAGGACAATTTGCCAAATCTTCCCGGATTCTTCCTTTATTTAGAAGCTACGCATTATTTGTTGAGCTATATCACTTGTGGCCGTTCCTTCGGGACCCAATATCCTTTCTATCATCTAGTATCAAATTCATTTCTCATTCATCAGTTGTCTCCACGCCAGGGGCTCTGTAAACAGGTCAGCCCACGGGTCAGATTCAACACAGCACATGTTCTTGTGGATGAAGGTCTAGTGAAACACTACTGTCTTAGTCAGGGTTTCTATTCCTGCTCAGGACCAATAAGCAAGTTGGGGAGGAAAGGGTTTATTCGGCTTACACTTCCACACTGCTGTTCATCACCAAAGGAAGTCAGGACTGCAACTCAAGCAGGTCAGGAAGCAGGAGCTGATGCAGAGGCCATGGAGGGATGTTACTTACTGGCTTGCTTCCCCTGGCTTGCTCAGCCTGCTCTTTTATAGAACCAAGACTACCAGCCCAGAGATGGCACCACCCACAATGGGACCTCCCCCCTTGATCACTAATTGAGAAAATGCCTTACAGCTGGATCTCATGGAGGCATTTCCCTAGCTGAAGCTCCTTTCTCTGTGATAACTCCAGCTTGTGTCAAGTTGACACAAAACTAGCCAGTACAACTACTGTGGTATAGTGACAGCCCCCTTTGGATGCTCTCTCTCTCTCTCTCTCTCTCTCTCTCTCTCTCTCTCTCTTTCCCTCTCCCCCCCCCAGGAGCTGAGTTGTCAAGAGGTGACAGACACTAGGAACCCTGAAGCAAGCTTTGCCTTTGCCAACCTGCTCCAAGCAAAAACTAGGATGACTTGTGAATATTTTCTCCTTCATAGAGGCAGACTGCCCACCCCCAAATATCTCCCCTTTTCAAACAAAACAAAACAAACACAGGTCCTAAATTTTAAAACTTAACACAGTTGTGAACATAAGCCAAACATTATCAACAGGAAAATAGCCTAGAAATACATGGTACCTGCTTAAAAGTTATACAAGCAAAAAGAAACAGCCTACCTGTATAGCTCAGACCAACGACATGATAAACCCAGCAACAGGGCCTGGGGAGATCACATGGCTATATAAAGAAGATAGGTATATCGCTACATCCTCTAACTATTATCCTGCAGAAGTGGGGCCCTGCATAACCAGATTGCCCTTCTTCTCCATAGGGGTCATTCACATTTTCATGAAAATAGCCTCCATTGACAAGTAGAGGAGCTACTTGTAAATCACAGTGTGGCCCAAGGAAAACACACCTGAGAATGAGCTGTAGGCTGCTCTGTGGTTATAGCTGTTAGGAAGATGTCCAAGTGGTACCAAGAAAGCAGAATGAGCTTCAGGAACATCGTGAACAAAGAGATGGCAGACTAGAAGACAGTAAGAAAGGTACCGTGAGCCAAACAGAGGTGATAAGAAAATGGTAGCTGCCCAGACCCTCCAACCACAGGCCAAGATGCTTGTCAGACAGCATGCAAAAGGCCTGAAGTGGCTTGACAGCCACTCAAACATCTCCCATTCACAGCTTTCCCTTGTTTCCCTAGAGAACAGCCTTCTGTCTTCTTCATCACCATTTGACAAGGCCTCAGCAGGACACACAGAACTTTCTCCCCACCCACGCCGGTGATTATTTTTCCAGGCCAGCTGTAGCTAGGAACTGTTTGCTAGTTGAATTGACAAAGGCAATCAGGAGGGCAGGGGAGTGAGAGCACTCTGAGCTTAAATGTAGAGGTCAAGGTACCATGGTTCAAATCCACCCATTGCCTGTGTGGCTTCAAACAAACGACTTCCCCAGCTTTAGTTTCTTCATCAGGAAGAACAAAGAATCCGTCTCTGATTCACAGGATTCTTGCTCAAGACAAGCCACTTAGCGTGGTTCCTGGCACACAGAAACTGCTCAGGAGTGTAAGTGGCCCCAACAATAGCCGTAGTTGTTTTTCTTGTTAGTACTGTTAGCCTGAAGGAGTGCAGACTTGAAAGTTGGAGGGTGAAGAAAAAAGTCTGTGGAAGAGAAGAAAAATTCAGGATGCACTGTTTAATGTTCAGATGGCCCCCACTGCACCCACTAAGGTGCCCCCATGTAGCGTTCCCATCAGAAGGAGAGTGTCCATTATCCACTTGCACTGAAGACACATGCTGAACCCCAGTCTCAGAAGAAGGGGGTGGGGAGTGTCCACTCACCAGTTAGGAGACTTCCTTGCTACACATGGAAATCAAAAGATGGCCCAGCGGTTGCACTAACAACACGGAAGGGAAATTGCTGTTGTTACCAGGGCTTCCCCCAAGACAGCAAAACCCACGGGCTGGTAAAGGGAACAGAGATAAACCACTCTGGAGATGATTTCAAAGAACAGCGCTTGCCTTATTGCACATGCACAAGCACTTATATACTGGAAGCCTATTGACCGTGATTGCTTAGCACATTATCTTGGACTAGATAGTGGGGCAGGAAGAGGCAGGTTAATGAAGACATGGAGAGCGAAGACTGTAGGCCAGCTACTGGCTACTCACACTACCTCAGAAGTCAGCGGTCTGACTTCTGGGGCACAGTGTACCATGCTTCTTATTTAAAAGAGCGGTGTGCCAAGTAGGCTGGCAGCCAGGTCATGGCTGCATTTTCTCCTACAGCAGATGTCTTCTGGATGAAGAGCTGCGTTTACGCGAGGCTGAGTTCAGTATTCTGTCAGAGCAGGCATTGAAAACCAAATAGAGAAATCTTTTAGATTGGTTTAAATGAACCATGTCTAAATACAGATTTGAGATGCATGTGTTTATTCTGCTAGGATATATATTCTTGCCATAGCTTAAATATGTGATGAAGTGCTCCAGGAAGCCAAAGGAAGAGAAAAGAGATGGGCCATTAACAGAATCATAAACACAAATGAAGAGTTATGTGGAGAGGGTCCCTCCTATTTGAGGATACCTAATAATGAGGATCATTCTGTGGAAATTGTTTTTATTGATCATCAAATTTAATGGCATTTACCCTCATTTTTCCCACTGGAAAACAAATCACGCTGCTAAGAGAGAACTGAAAATGGCACGTGAATTCCAATCTCTGAAGGAAAGTTGGCAAGAATGAGGAATGAAATGAACTTCTTGCTTGAAAACCCTAAGGAGGAAACTGATGTGCAATCCATTTTGTTTTGTTTTGTTTTGTTTTGTTTTGTTTTGGGACAGGGTTTCTCTGTGTATCCCTGGCTGTCCTGGAACTCACTCTGTAGACCAGGCTGGCCTCGAACTCAGAAATCCACTTGCGTGCACCACCACGCCCGGCGCAATCCAGCATCTTTAATGCAAGCATCAGGGGTAAGAGCAAAAATGCTTTCGGCTCTTTATGGAATAGGGGTGTTGTCCTTGTTCTGCTCCTGTTAATAAGACTTTATGGGTGCAGCTTCCAACATTCCTAAGAGAAAATGTCTTACAGTGAACTCCTTGTTCCTCTGACGTCTACAACTTTCTGTCCCCTCTTCAAAAATGATCCCAGAGTCTTAAGTGCAGGAGTTCTGTTTAGATTACCGGCTGGGACTGGGATCCACAACTCTGCATTTTGATCAGTTGTGGTTTTCTGTAGTGGTCTCTATCTGTTGCACAAGAGAGGGCTATACTCATAACTGAAGATCTGGAGCTAAGAGCCTCGTATGAGCAAGAACACGTGACGTTTGCCTTTCAGGGTCTGAGTGTCCTCACTAATGTGATCTTTTCTGGCTGCATCCATCCATCTGAGTGGTTAATGACTTCATTTTTCTTGACAGCTGAACAGCATTCCATAGTGTATGCTACCACTTTTTCGTTGTCCACTCATCAACGATAGGATAATTAAGTTGTTTCCATTTCTCAGGCTATTGCGACCAGAGCAGCTGTGAACATGGCTGAGTGAAGACCCGTGGAGTAAGGCATGGCGATGTCAGAGGCCGGCGTAATGGATCCTATGGGAGCTTTCTTTCTGGAATTTGGAGGATTCTCCACACTGATCTGCAGAAAGGCTAGAGCAGTTTGTAGTTCCACCAGCAGTGGGTGAGATCCCCCTCCAGCATGTGGTGTCTCATGTTTTCCTGATCTCTGCCAGTCTGACTGGGGTAACAAAAAGTCTTAAAGTTACTTTGATTTTCATTTCCTTAATTACTAGGGACGATGAACATTTTTTTTTTGAAATATTTCTTACACAGTTTTTTTCTTCTTTTAACAATTCTCTGCTCAGGCCCCGTCCCTCCCCCTTTTTTTGAATGGGTCATTGGTGGTTTTGACTCTGATTTTTGAGTTCCTTATATCTCCTGGATATTAAGTTTTAGTTAGAGATGGAGCTGAGAGATCCTCTCTCTCACACCGTATGGCTTCCTCTCCATTTGGTTGCTTCTTTGGCTATGCAGAAGCTTTTCAGTTTTATGAAGTTCTAGTTACTAATTCTTGAACTTTAATTCTTCAAATGGAGTACTATTTTAAAAGTTCTTTCCTATACCTATGTCTGCCACATTCCACACCCTGGTCTCTATAGGCTTGTTCAAACACATGAGTCTATGGGATACCTAGCCATAGCATAATGCAGAATACATTTAATCCAACTTCTTTTTTTTGTTTGTTTTGGTTTTTTTTTTGTTTTTGTTTTTCGAGACAGGGTTTCTCTGTGTAGCCCTGGCTGTCCTGGAACTCACTTTGTAGACCAGGCTGGCCTCGAACTCAGAAATCCACCTGCCTCTGCCTCCCAAGTGCTGCCACCACTGCTCGGCTTAATCCAACTTCTTAAATCCCCATAGTCTATCACAGTCTCATCAGTGTTTAAAATTCAAAAGTTCAAAGTCTCTTCTGAGACTCATGCAATCTCTTAACTGTAATCTCTATAAAATCAAACACCAGATCACATACTTCCAGTATATATAATACCATTCCAAAACACCATAGTGAGGAAATACTGGACCAAAGCAAAACCAAAAACCACCTGGACAAACTCCAAACTCTGTATCTCCATGTCTGACGTACAGCTTTGATTACTGCAACACACTTCTCTTGGGCTGATTCCACTCCCTGTTAGCAGTTTTCTTCCACAGGTATCCATGACTCTGTCATCTTTAACATCTTTGGGTCTCAAAGACAACATCAACTTCACAGATTCCTGTTCCAGTGTCTGGGCTTGCGTCACTTGAAGCTCTGCCCTCTGTAGCACTCTAAGCTCCGGTTGACTCCAGTCCACTCCACTGTTGCTGCTGTTCCTAGAGTTATCCCGTGGGACTGGCATCTCCAATTTGATGAAGTCTTCTACTACAACTAGGCCTCTCATAGGCTCTCTTCATGGAGCCAAGCCTCAACTTCTTTGCATGACCCCTTCAGTCCTGGGCCTTCAATTGCAACTCAGGCTGTGCCTTCACCAGTGGCCTTCCTTGGCCTCTCACAATGTCAAGTCTCAGCTGCTCTCTATGACCCCTTCATGCCTTCAAAACCAGTACCACCTGAGTGATTTATTTTGGGATGGGAGGGGTGAAGGGGGTTTCCAGACATGGTTTCTCTGTATAACCCTGGTTGTCCTGGAACTCACTCTATAGACCAGGCTGGCCTTAAACTCTGAAATCCACCTGCCTCGGCCTCCCCAGTGCTGGGATTAAAGGCGTTCGCCACCACTGCTCAGCCTCACCTGGGTGATTATTATACGTTACCAAATTCAACTGCAGCACAAGATACAATCTTGACTATCTCTGGAACATAGGTTCTCTCTGCTCTCAGAAAACACTTCCCAGAGGACTTCACCTCAGTGATGCTGGTCTGTTCTTAATCGCTGCTAATTTCTTAGCTCCAGTTAACTAGCATCAATTATCTCAATAGTCCCTATTATTCCTGACTTTAAAGCCAGAGCCACGTGGCTGAAGCTGCTGAGCTCTGCTGCTTGCTGGGGCTGAAACATGGCTCCCCTTGTTCTATTACGTTATCACCAGCTATCTGTTTTCCAACTCCTTCACTGCCTAAGCTTAGCTGTCCTGGAATTTGCTCTGTAGATTGACCTTGAACTGATAAATCTGCATGGCTCTGTCTCCTGAATGCTGGGATTAAAGGAATGGACTGCCTTGCCCAGACCTAAGCTTTTCATTATAACTCTTAATCAAGTTAAAAACTGGGAATAGCCATCATAGTCCATCACTTGTAAATTTGACACACAATTTTATTATAGATTTTTTTCTTTTTCTGTTTAGAATGCCTTTGGAGGGTGGTGGTTTGAATATGCTTGGCCCACAGCATGAACAATAACCAGGTCATGATAACACCTAACTTGATATAACTCTCCCTCATACAACTGCAAATGCATACTTTAGTTGGGTGGGATCTTGTCGCAAGGTCACTACTCCCTAAATCTGTTTATCTCCTTGACTATAGGATTCTGCTTCCTGGTGTCTCTTTACTCTTTGAACCACACATTTGTATTTTTCCTTTCTAAGCTGGCTACACTTGATCAAAATGTTCTTCATGAGAGTAAACCACAGCACAGAGTCTAAACTGGGCTGTTTTGAGACCTCCTGTCGTCAAGGTGGGAAACCTGGCAGCATCCAGGCAGGCAAGGTGCTGGAGGAAGGCATCAGGAGAAGGCAGCCTCAAGCAGCTAGGAGGAAGCTGTCTTCTGCAATGGCAGAGCCTGAACATAGAAGGAGACCTCCAAAGCCCACCCCCACAGTGTCACACGTCCTCCAACAAGGCCACACCTCCTAACAGTAGCACTCGCTGTGGGCCAAGCATATTCAAACCACCACCCTCCAAAGGCATTCTAAACAGAAAAAGAAAAAAAATCTATAATAAAATTTATGTGGAGCCATGAAAGGCTCAGCATAGACAAAACAATCCTCAGTGAACGAACAATGGGGGGGGGGGTTACCATCCCTGATCACAGATATATTATAAAAGCACGATACTGATACCAAAACAGATGTGTACACCAGCGGAACAAAACAGAAAACCCAAACATGAGTACACATAGTTTCAGACACTTGATACATGACAAAGATGCCAAAAACATAAGCTGGAGAAAAGAGAAGCTCGTCAACAAATGGTGCTGAGAAAACTGGACGCACACCTGTAGAAGAATGAAACATTTCGACTTCTTAAACAATGGGAGGCCTAGATAACAAATAAAGTAACAATGTCTGGTACTAAACAAATAATAACACCCAAACTAATTTAAAGCTAAATCCTGCAAAGAGTGATCAATAATTTAGGAATTCTAGTTGGCTGGACCAGAAGCCAACTCCTACGTAGAGAGCTTGGCATAGTATATGCAAGGTTCTGGGTTCAGTTCCCAGCACTGGAGAAATAATTTAGAGAGACTCTAATGTGGTCACAAGCAACGAGAAGGCTGCATGGCTCTGCTTTCTGGGTAGAAGCAGCCCCATTTCCAGCAACCACTTCCAGAAACCACAAAGGCAAAACCAAAAAGGAGCTAAACATGCCATTTCCCATAAGAACTTTGATGTAACTGGAGTCACACAGCATTCTGGAAATCATTAATGCATAGTGTAAAGTTCTCACAACTGAATTAGAGTCACATGAAAGCCAAGGCTAAGTTGGAGGAGAGATGGAAGTCTGGAGAAATGCTTGATTAACTCATCTGTTTAAGGTGACCTCTGTTGCTGCCAAGTGGGGCAGATGGAGTTTGCTTAAGCATACTCTCCTGAGTTGGGGAAATGGGAAAAGACAAACCCGAGTAGAGACCTAATTATTGGCTGCCCTGCCTCACTATACATATCTCTTTCAAAGAGAGAGAAGAAAAACATGTTTTAAATAGCAATTTAAAATGCCCTTTCCCCTAAAGGAATACCTAAATGGGTAAAATAAAATCTTCCAGTAACCTATTACTAGTGATCAGTAAATAACAGAGCCAAGCTTTAGTGATTCCTGATAGGACATTTACCCAAAGAACTCAAGGTCCATCTGAGGTTAACCAAACCAAACAGAGTAAGGTAACAGCTGCCCCACACTAATTCTATCCAAACTGCAGTCCATCAGCAGCTCCTAAGATTTTAAGGATGCCTAACGCTGGGCAGTAGAAACTGGGTAATGAATAGAGTGAGCTCCTGTTGTTCAATTATTCCTGCCACCGGGAGAGACGGGAGTTGGAACACTACTCGCAGCATTCACTACTTCCCTGAAAGCACAGAAGTTAGCCCAGCATTCCTGCTCTGTTAGGAAAGGCTGCGGGGAAGGGGTAGCCATAGACTAGAGACAATGGAAGGAAGATAAAATTTGCAAACAAATAAAATCAGAAAATAATTTCAAGCAATAGGAACATGTTTTTGTTTGTCTATTCTCCTGATCCATGAAAAACATGACGCACTTTACAAATGACAGTGTATGAGCCAGGAGACTTAAAACATAGGGCATAGTTCCCACTCATGAATTATGGTTCTGCAGAAAATAAAGCCCAGGACCCTGAGGCTCTAGCTCCCAAGCTACGGAGTTACAGTTTAAAAGATTCTAGTGAATCTTTTAATATTTATCTAAATATAGGTATAGAATTTTAGATATGAAGAATAAAAATCCAAATTCATTGAAGAATCAGATACTATCTATTCTTGCCTGATATGCAAAGGTGTTAACAATAAAGAAGGAAATTCTTAGAAAATATTTATTATTTATTTTGATGTTATGTGTATGAGTGTGTGTGTGTGTGTGTGTGTGTGTGTGTGTGTGTGTGTGCCATGTGCATGGTACCCACAAAGATCAGGAGATGGTGTCACATCCCCCTGGAACTGCTCTAACAAGATGTTTGTGAGCTGCTATGTAAGTGCTGGAAACAGAACCTCTGAGAAAACAAAATAAAACACAAAATAAAAACAACAACAAACAGGTCGTCTGCCAAAGCAGCAGGAACTCTTAGCAACTGACCCACTGAGCTCTCCAGCCCCTGGAATGGTGTTAAAACACCATCTAACTCGGAACTAAGAAAATGTGTCCTGACAACTAAAAACGGGTATTCTGAAGATTAAAATACCAATGTGGAGCTGGGCGTGATGGCGCACGCCTTTAATCCCAGCACTTGGGAGGCAGAGGCCAGCGGGTTTCTGAGTTCTAGGACAGCCTGGTCTACAGAGTGAGTTCCAGGACAGCCAGGGCTACACAGAGAAACCCTGTCTCGAAAAACAAAAACAAAAACAAAAACAAATTATCAATGTGGATTTTAAAAGCAGATGTGCCTGTGTTTAGAGGTACACACACATCTAAAGAGAAAGAAAAAAAGAACTGAGGATGCCATAGCACAAGACTTCAGTGCACACGCTTTGTTTGTTTGTAAGAACACATGCCTCATAAAAATGCCACGATGTGACCTTAAAGGTTTGAACACTAAATAGACCCCCGGAAAGCAAAGAATCATTCAGAGTTAGATTTTAAATCGTACTAAACATGTAGATTCTAGTGTAAGAAACTAACATTAAAATGCTTCAGAAGGTTTTCAGTCTTATGTGTTTTGTACTCCTTTCTGTGATGACAGATATGATAACACGTTGCTTCTTTGTGTGGGTGCACATACACACACACACACTCATGTGCACCTTCATGTGGCATGCCTATGAGTTTGCATGTGTGTGTTATATTTGTGTGAGTGTGTATGGAGGCCAAAACCCAATCTCGCTGCTATTCCTCAAACCAGCATCCATCTTGCTCTTTGAAAAGAGCCTCTTAGTGGTTGATTTGTATGTAGCTCACCAAACATGCTAAACAGGCTACTCAGAGGGCCCCAAGGATCCTCCTGCCTCCACTCCCCAGCACCACGATGAGACCTGTGTGCCACTCCGCCCAACTTTCACAGGGGTTCTGGGAATCAAACTCAGGTCATCCACTTGATAGACGGAGCTAGCTCCCCAGACTAACATAATTATGGTGGTGGTGATGGTGGTGGTGGTGATGGTAGTGGTGGTATGGTGTTGGTAATGTGACACACCTACTGTGTGTCAGATGTAGATTTAGAACTTGGGCCCCTACTGTGTGTCAGATCTATTTGGGAATACAGCAGCAATCCTAGCAGAGCAAAACTATCTTAGACCTCAGTGGTTAAGAGTCCTCAACTTCTTGATGTATTTAAATGATTCTTCTCCTCTTTCTTAAAAACAAACAAGACTTCTCACAACATTGAAACAAGCCCTCATTGCTGCTAGGATCTTATTATTAAGTTGATCATGATGTAAGCTGTCAGTGTTCAGAGATAACTGAACACTAACAGAATCGGTTTAATCAGCACATGTAAGTAGGAAGCTGGGAAAGAATGAGAGCAAGATTGCCCTGTTGACAAAATGATAGGCAGTTATTTTCCTGATTAGAAGACAGAACAATGCCAGCAGAGACTGTGAGGATTCTCATGAATCTGCTGTGACAGAGGATGGAGTGCGGAAATGTTTGCAAGTGAAGTAATTCAGTTTACACACCCATCGTGTGCTCTCTTTCCCCTCTCTCTCTCTCTCTCTCTCTCTGCCTGTCTCTCCCTCTCTCTGTCTCTTGGTCTCTATCTCTCTATATGTCTCTGCCTACCTGTCTCTATCTGTATCTCTGCCTCTCTCTCTCTATGTCTCTCTCTGTCTCTTCTCTTGTCTCTCTGTCTCTGTCTCTCTATATCTCTATCTGTCTGTCTCTGTCCTCTCTGTCTCTCTGTCTCTCTATCCCTCTCTTCTCTCTCTGTCTCTCTCTATGTCTATCTGTCTCTCTGTATATCTATCTGTCTGTCTCTCTCTCTCCTCTCTGTCTCTGTCTCTCTCCTCTCTATGTCTCTCTTTGTCTGTCTGCCTCTCTTTCTCCCCTTCCCCCCACCCCCAATCCCAACCTCTCCATTTACACATATGACAGTCTGTCAGTCTGACTATGACATCGTCCTCTGGGCTCTGAGATTCCCCGTGCATCACCCGCGGACTCCTGTCTGGAGCACATGTTTCTGGGCTCTTCCTTTGACTGCTCTCTGATCTTAACTGCTTTAGAGAATTCAGACCAAATCTCCAGAAAGTTAAGACACCGGATTTCATCATATAAAGACATCTTTTTGTTGTTTTATCACTTGCTAACGACTACAGCTTAAATCTTTTTTTTTTTTTTCCACAAAAGCTGTGTGGGTCAAATGCAGCCAGTTACTTTTGTGGGGAAATAAAAGGGATCTCTCCCCTATTCTGTTTGCTCCTAATTAGCCCTTCCTCTGTCACAATTAATTTACTCAATAAGGCTCGACTTAGCAAGGTTGTCCTGTGGTCTTCACCCCCACCACCTCAAATTTGTTGGAAGCTCAAGAAAGGAAGCCATGACCTTTTCCAAATAACACATTTAAGAACATGCACTCCTAGTCACTGACAGATCAATAATAGCTCAGCCCCTCCACCAAGGGCGAGGTGGGGTGAGGTGGGGAGGGGGGTTCTTCTCCACAGCCTGCTCTCTGCTCTAGGTCATTTGTGAAAGGAGAAATATTTCCTTGTTACCTTTCAAAGAAAGTGCATTGCTTAATTTGAGGAATGTTTAGAGTAACTATTTAACGAATACAGAGGAAATTAGTTTCAACCTGTTAAAAGTAGCCACCACTTAGTAAGCAGTGCCTAGTCGGTAAGTCTGTGTTTTAGATTTATATTAGAAAATTCAGGCATACTATTAGGTCAGTATGTGGTCAAGTCATGATTTTTATCAGTAACTATCGTGTAGACCATAAACTAGCATTATTGTGAAAACACAATAACGAAAAATTAACATTCATCACATTTGAAATAGTCCTTTCAAATGAATCTATGGTTTGCTTATGCAGACTTGTATCTAGTTTTGTTTTGTTTTGGGTTTTTTTAGTTATTTTCGAGACAGAGTTTCTCTGTATAGCCCTGGATTTCCTGGAACTCACTCGGTAGACCAGGATGTCCTCGAACTCAAAAATCTGCCTGCCTCTGCCTCCCTAGTTTTTAATGACAGCTTTATTTGGCTCAGTCATGCAAATAATTCTCACTGAACTTCCTTAATTTCTGTATATGTTCCTTCTTGTTTATTCCTTAACCCAGATCAGAAAGAGAAATAAATTGGTGGAAGTTTCCAGAAACAATTCTGTACAGCTAAGTGAGAAAGGGAAAAGTAGGAAAAACTAAAGTGAATTTGAGGAAGAATAAATGAATCTTGTAATCAAAAAAGTGAACAACTTTTTATTAGATTACTTTTTAAATGAAGATAAGTTTTGTCATTTTTTTTTAAGGTAAAATGCACTCAGAGCAATTGTGACATCTGCCTTTAGTCCCAGCACTTGGGAGGCAGGGACAGGCAAAGGCCAGCCTGGTCTACAAAGCTAGATCCAGGCCAGCCAGGGACAGACAGACAGACAGGAAGGGAGGGAGGGAGAGAGAAAGAGAGAGAGAGAGAGAGAGAGAGAGAGAGAGAGAGAGAGAGAGAGAGAGAAAACAGGAAAAGGTATTCAAAATTCATAACCATCCCAAATTATAATAATTAGAAATTACACATCTAACTCAGAAAACAAAAATTAAGCCATTTCATCTTAAAAGTCTTTAAGGAGAATAATCTCAAAGTGCTTTCAATGCAATATTTAGTAGTAAATCCTAGAATTCAGTTAAAATTCAAAACAAATGAACTTATTTTAATGTTACTTTAAGAAATGTCCAACATGTTAATGTCAAGAGTCATTAATCTTCTTTGGTGAGAGAGATGACATAAGAGCAAAACTCACCAAATTTTGGTCAATATCAAATACTGTCATGAGATGGTCTTAAAATTTTGATTTTTTATATTATTATTGAGTATTTCAAGTTGCTGATTGGCTGTCTATGACTAGAAAAGAAACTTAGAATCAGTATTCATTGTACAGTATTTTAGAAGAGACTTGCTTTGAACACCAGAGAACTATCAGTTAAAGGTAAAGCGCATACCAGCGACACAGGCAGGTTCAGTACCTCAGGAGAAGAGATAAACCCCAGACCTTCATTTCTACATTCAATGCATAGCGTTCTCTGTGTGGACTCCTGGACAACTGAGGCATCCATTACAATTTGCAGTCAGTTCAGTAACCTGTGGAGCTTTTAGGCTTTAAGAGACCCCAGGGCCCAAGTCCTTTTTCTAATTTCAATGTTTCTAGAAATGATATTAGCATCTTCTAGTTCAAGTTTTCACAATAAGAAGAAATCAGGGGCTGAGGAGATGGCTCAGTGGGGAAAGTGCTGTTTATACAAGCATGAAGACCCGAGATCAAATCCCCAGCATTCACATATCAGTAGTAATAATAATAACAATAATAATACACTGAATACCAATAACCCCGGCACTGGGGAGACATAGGAAGGAAGGCGGAGTGCCGAAGCTCACTGTCCAGCCAGCCTGATCAAACCAGTGAAAGGCTCTGCTTCAATATATGAGTTTGGGAGTGGCTGAGGAAGATGCTTGACATTTGGCATTATCCTCTGGCCTGCACATATAAACACGCATGCATGCATGCATGTATGCATGCACATGAGCACACAGAGAAGAAATCAGGCAGAAGTGAGCTTTGACTAACAACCAGTCGAAATGAATGGCACGGACACAGTCTTCTTGACCTGCTATCCGTTCAAAAGAAAATCAGCCAATGAGTTAGTCTGAAGGACTGGGGTAAGTTAAAGCCAGTTCCTATGACTGTTTCTCTGGAGAAGTGTTTTTGGAATCTCTGCAGATGCAGGTCTAGTCGAACACCAATGCAAATGATCAAAATTGTCAAACTCAGTTGCGTGGACTGGTAGCATGTGGTCATGGAAGAAGACAGACAGTCTGCTTCCCTTCTAATTTACTAGTTCCTGGGTCTGCATCCTTTTCGTTCATAAGAAGTCCAATGGATTGATCCAGAAGAACTGAAAAAAAAAGTCTATGATCAGATTATTTTAATTCAAGGCACAGATAACAGTTATTAAAACTTGGCATAGAGGAAACAATTTTCATACAAGTAACTCTCCTATGGGCAGAGTCCCAAGACACCCTGTGCCCAGGCCCCACAGTCCCGCCCATGCTCCTCCCATGCCCCCACGGTCCCTTTAGTGCCCAAGGGCTCTCCTTTTTGCCTAGCTCTAATTGGCCAAATGAAAAGATCACTGGATTGGCCATTATGAGTTCTTCTTTGCTCTCTGAATTCTACGAAGTCACATGTCATGTCCCTTGTCCCTGAAAGTTCTAAGTACAAACACTTAAATCTCTCATTTCATAATGAATGCAAACATGCTTGATGAAAGTGTGATTCAATTAGGTACACTTTTCACCAAAATTCATTTTAATTAGAAAAAAGTTACTATTTCTTTAAAGTAATAACTGTTTAAATTGTGGTTTTAATTTATTCAGAAAAATGTTAGTGCCCATTTCAAAAACATTAAAGAATAAAATATTCCTTTTATGTTAAGTAAAATAACTAACAAAAATGACTTCATAAAGGGTCTGTTGTATATTCAGATTATATCATTCAAACGCCAAAACCCTCAGCACGGGAGGGGTGAGGCTGAGGCAGGAGGATTGTGAGTAGAAAGCCAACCTTAGCTATACAGAGAGATTTCCACCTCAAAACACAAAAACAAATAAATTGAGCTTGGTAGCGTATGCCTTTAATCCCGACACCTAGTAGGCATAGTGAGTCCCAGGCCAACCAGAGCTACAAAGTGCGACCTTGTTTCAAAAACAAATACAAGCCGGCGTGGTGGCGCACGCCTTTAATCCCAGCACTTGGGAGGCAGAGGCAGGCGGATTTCTGAGTTCGAGGCCAGCCTGGTCTACAAAGTGAGTTCCAGGACAGCCAGGGCTATACAGAGAAACCCTGTCTCAAAAAAACCAAAAAAAAAAAAAAAACCCAAACAAATACAAAAATAAGGAAGGAAAGAAGGAGGGAGGAAGGGAGGAAGGGAGGGAGGGAGAGAGGGAGGGATTGCCGTCCTCCATTTCAGTTCTCAAACAGGGCCATTTTGACTTTTCTGAAAAGCCAGGTAATGTGGGTTCCCAAACCAGATGAGAACGAGGGAAAAGTGCTGCCCATAGCTCAGACAAGCTCTCAGAGAGCAGGGCAGGAGTGGGGCCACTCCCTATCCAAACAGCTTGGGTCTACTTCACTCCAGAGAGACAAAGGCCAGGATAAGATTGACCCAGTAAGGCTTCTCATTCCGGGCCAGGGACCTGGCTTCTCGGAGATCACGTGACAGGCAGTCCACTAACCTGAAGTCCCTCCCTCCTCCACTGAGCTTCGGAATTTGAGTTGGTACAGCATTAACGTTTGCCTTCAATCAGGTCCACATGTGTAAATTAAGTGCATCTCCCTCTTCCTTTTTCCTCCCCTTCCCTGATGACTCGAACCTTATAAACTAAGGCGGCCATTTCAATAAGGCAGCCAATTCCTCTGACAGTCTCCTGGGTCATTTATACCTGCCATACTCACTGCTGCCTACAGAGACCATGCTCCTCAGCTCCTCCACACCGTCAGACCTCAAGTGCACAATGAACGATCGATCGATAGATTGATTGGGGATGGAGGGTGTGGCGGGCCCTGGGGGAGGAGGTGTCGGGAAGAAAAAGGGTATACCTGGATTTGAAGCTGTCTTTAGTGGTCACATTGCTTTCTTAGAATAGGCCTTTGGCGAGTAGCACCAGGATTGTTACCCAGTTTAGTAGATAATCAAAGATTGCAAACCTTTTAATGGTGGTGCTAAAAATGCATGATTCTCCTTCTTTACTGTGTTTAGATTAAAATGGCAGGCCTCTCAACCCTTTAATTGATTGTGAGTATGAACCTCAATAGTCTTCCAGAGGACATTTGGAGAATACAGCTACGATTCAAGCCGTTAGCTTCCCACGCTTCTAGCAGGCATTTGTTCAACGAGTATTCGGCACTACAAAACAATACTTCTCACAGAGAGAAGGGGTGGTTGAAAGTGAAGAGGCCTTAAGGGACACACTCCGTCTCCCCTCCGTTGGCAAATGCAGTGCTTGCTAAGGGAACACGGTTTCCTAAATCCTGCCTTGTTATTTAGAGGAAAGCGTGCCTGCAGAAGACAGAGAGAAGGTTTCAAGTCATGTACAAGACATGGCAAATTCTACCCCACAAGCTTGACAAAACACAGAAACTTGTGAAACTCTGTGAGACAACAAGACAAACAAAGAGAGCCTCACCAAAGCTCAAGATGCAGCCCAAACGCTTCCGGGGAAGTGGGATGCAGCTAAGTTCCCTTTTAGTACTCTTGCCTCTCATTCACAGACCACCTGCTAAGAGGCCAACTGAAGAAGTATTTGCCAGGCTGCTATGGAATGCAATTAAGTTATTCTACAGGAGCTCCAGGTCCAAATTGGAGGCTGAACTCTTTCTAGACACTGCTGGTGGCTAGGAGGCAGAGTATAGAGATGCATGCTCTGTTTTCCTCCAACGCTAAATGTCTGATGGTTTGAATGGGAATGGCCCTCATAGGTTCATATGTTTGAATCCTTGGTCTCAGTTGGTAGAACTATGTGGGAAGAATTAGAGGTGTGGCTTTGTTGAAGTAGGTATGGCCTTGTTGGGAGAGATATGTCACTGGGGGTGGACTTTGAGGTTTCAAAAACCCACACCAGGCCCAGTATCTATCTCTTTTTTTTTTTTTTTTTTTTTTTTTTTTTTTTTTTTTTTTTTTTTTTTTTTTTTTTTTTGGCTTTTCGAGACAGGGTTTCTCTGTATAGCCCTGGCTGTCCTGGACTCACTTTGTAGACCAGGCTGGCCTCGAACTCAGAGATCCGCCTGCCTCTGCCTCCCGAGTGCTGGGATTAAAGGCGTGCGCCACCACGCCCGGCCCCCAGTATCTATCTCTAATCACCCCTCACCCCCTTCTCTTTCTCTCTCCTCTCTGCCTGCTGCCTGCGGATCAGGATGTAAATCTCTCAGCTACTGTTCCAGTGTCTTCTTTCTGCTATGATGATCATGGACTAAGTCTCTAAAACTATAAGAACCTCCAATTAAATACTTAGTTCTGCAAGATGCTTTGGCCATGGTGTCTCTTCACAGCAATAGAACAGTAGCCCAAACAATGCCTTTCTAGTGTTCTGAAACCTCACAATATCAATGGGTACCAGAAAAATGTTAGGTACCTACTCCGATGCCAATATTTTAACAGGTGGTTGGGATGTGGTGTGTGTTTTCATTCTTTACCAATCTGTAGGCATGAGTTTGCAAGTGCAGAGGCACACGTGCTCTGGAATGCATAGAGGTCAGAGGACAGTCTTAAAGGTTGGTCCTTCTCTCCGACATGGTTTAAGACAGAGTTAAACATTTTGGGTCTTTTTTTTGTTGTTTGCATGTGCCTATTCAGGGCTGTCTGGCTCATCAGCTTCTATATGTAATAAGAAGACAGAAGAGGAGACTGTCTGTAAAAGAAGAGAACCGAGTGTACAAGGGAGGCCAGGCCGTGGGGAAGAGAACAGATGTGAACAGAGGAATATAACAGAATGGCACGTGTGTAATGAAACCCAGTCCTGTGTAGCTGACTTTAAAACTAATAAAAAGACAGTTTTTAAAATTAATATAATTGTGGAAAATTATACACAGATGCAAGTTAGAGGTTGAACGGAGTTAACCCACCCTGCGGATATTCTGATGAGTTGGGATTCTGTGGGTCAGAGTCCTCTTGCTATCTAGACGGCGCTAACAGCAACATCCTTTGACATTTTGGGTTTCTTTTTGATTTATCTTACCATTTATTTTTGTTTGTCTTGAGACAGGGTCTCATATGTAGCACCAGCAGGTCAGAATTCACTTCATAGACCAAGATGACTTTGAATTCTGAGGTCCTCTGCCCTCCAAGTGTCACCACGCCCAGCCACCCACCATTTTTGGAAGTTCAGAAGAGCTGAGAGGAGACACACACACACACACACACACACACACACACACAGCCTCATCACCCACTGCACAAATGTGATGTGGATGTGCCAGATTAAATGCCCCAGGGAATTCCACCCCTTCCAGGCTTTAAAGTGAAGCTGATTGTCTATACAGTGAAATAGCAGTTGGCTGCTGAGAGATTTCTTTTTAATCTGTAGAGATGCAGATAGTGAATGGTAATTTAAAAGTAGGTCACAGGCTTTACCTGGAGGAGAGTTTAATCATGAAAGGAATATGATGTTAAGGCAAAAGGCCAAAAGGTCTGAAGGTGCTAAGATTACTGGTAAAATTTTACCATATTTACACTTTGGTGGGGAAATACTTAACATTTTGTTATGATAATTAGTATATTGAAAATCTAATGAAGCCGGGCGTGGTGTCGCACACCTTTAATCCCAGCACTCAGGAGGCAGAGGCAGGAAGATTTCTGAGTTCAAGCCTGGTCTACAAAGTGAGTTCCAGGACAGCCAGGGCTATACAGAGAAACCCTGTCTAGAAAAACCAAAAAAAGAAAAGAAAGAAAGAAAATCTAACGAACTTACATGTGTAATCAATCGCTGTCTCTTATTCTTTCTGTCTGTCTCTCTGTGTGTGTCTCTCTCTCATTCTATCTCTGTCTCTTTCCATGTCTGTTCGTATCTCCCCCTTCTCTCTCTCACTCTCTCTCACTCTGTGTGTGTGTGTGTAAGTAAAATGTTGGTGCACTGGAAATGTTTCTGAAATGTGGGAAGATGGGTTACACTGCGAAGTAATGTTTTTGAAGTTTAGAAAGGAAGATGACCACGGGAGTAGAGGGTGGGTTGTGGCTAGAGGTATGTTAGATTCAACCAAGACTACACTTTTATTTTGCAAATACGTCTACTTTGCAAATATCTGCCTCATGTTCCGACTCCCTGGTATGGGCTGCCCATGGTTGAGTTCCCAGATCTAAGTATCTGGCGAACGTTGAGGTGAGCTCCTTCTGAAAATGGTGCTTGTGATTTTAACCTCTGACTGGGGGGNGGGGGGGGGGGGGGTCTGAGCTGCTGGAATGACCGCAAGGATTAAGAACCTTGAACAAACAACCAGAGACCCAGCTTTCTGGCCCTTCAGCCCTTGTTCTCGACTCTGTGAGGCCTCTCCACATCCCCCACCCCACCCCCACTCCAATGCCACCTAGAGAATGCTGCCTGCCTTTGAAAAGTCAGAGCACAGAGATTGACTTTTATGAGCAAAGCCTTCTGTATCTGGCGAAATCTGTATGTCCTGAGTATGTATGTACACCACTAATGGCGTTTACACAGAAATCCTATGTCTCAAAATGAACCCTTCAGCACTTTGCTTGAGAGGAACTTAAATTGACTATAAATAATTCAGTAAAGGTTTCGGTTGGGTCTCTGGAATTCTCGAGGTGAAGTAAATGAATAATGGCATATTTATCTAATCTGGTATGTTAATATCTTATCTTAGAAACGAAGCAGATGGTCTGTTAAGACTTGAGGAAATGCAGAACAGGTTGCAGCAAGCTCTAAAGACCGAAGGCCCGCAACTCACCCCTCACACTGCTGACTGATGAGATAACAAACAAACAGAAGAATGTGGGGGCAGGTATGTTATCTCCTCCAACCCAACCTGAAATCAATTCTGAAGTTGGAAACACAATTGGTTTTGCATATGAGAATATCACTCTTACCCTGCCTGACTGATAGAATTGTAATGAAGAAACCTTGAGGTGATATTGGTGTGATTATGCACTTATTTATCTACATCAATGCTGATAATTTTGTTGCTGATAGAATTATTTAATGTTCTACATCAATGCTGATAATTTTGTTACAGATGGAATTATGCATCAGATTTTTGTTCTATAGAGCCCTTCTAAGCAGGAGCTGGGACAGGGAAGCACGTAGCAGATGCTACTGTCCGCTTAGGACATTAAGACGCAGAGAAGTTATGTGACTCTCAGATCCACACAGCTACTCAACAGCTACTGACTTGTGGACACAGTTTGTGAGTTCTGATTGAGAATAAACCTGAAAAGTCACAAACTGCATTACTAAACAGGGCTCCTGGTTACAAGGTTGTGGCTGCTTATCCTGAGTACAGCTGAAAGGATATCTCAGGTTGATAGAGGTGAGCCCTGTTTCAACCATGGGATGTCACAGGATGAGGAAGGCTTAACCCTTTGGTGTAATGGAACTTCCACCTTCTGGATACCATGTGTCCCTTCTTACAGGGGTCAGAGTTGCTGGGCCCCCATGTCCCAGCTGTATTTACAGAACGGGCATCCTGAGAAGAAAAGTACGAGGCAGCGGACCATGAAAGAAGATGATCATGTAGAAAGAAGCTGCAGAAGAGAGAGGTCCAGCTTTTCTTTTCCAGATACACACTCTAGAACAAGGAAATGCAGCCAGGGCCATTGCCAGCACCGGCAACATGGTCCTGGCTGCTTTGTACTGCTATGCCCCAGAGTTAAAGACTAGCAACAGGGACTCTCAGGACCAGAGTACAAGACATTTAACACCTCTCCTTTCACAGAAACAGTACTCAATCTTTGCCTGTAGAATTCCCTAAGGGCCTGGATTTTCATATCAGAAGATGGTAGACCAATACCTTAAGAAATGTTCCTAGCAGAAAAGAACTAAAAAATGTCACAGGGGATGTTAGTAAGAAACAGAGGTCAGAATGACAAACATAAATTCTGAGAGCTAAGAGAGCACTCACCGCACAAGGGCAGAAGGCACCTGCCAAACTTAGTCTCCTTCTTTCCCCTTTCTGGCTAGCCAATAAACTAACATCTGGGTAGGGCAGTAATCAGTCTCCTACAAGAATTGTTATCCACAGTTGGCTCTGACGATAACCAGGTTTTGATGTCATCTTGAGAGGAGGGAACCTCAATTGAGAAAATGCCTAAGATCCAGCTACTGGCCATCCTGTAGGGCATTTTCTTAATTAACAGTTGATGAGGGAAGGCCCAGCCCATTGTGGGTAGTGCTACCACTGGGGTAGTGATACTAATTGCTGAAAGAAAGCAGGCTGAGCAAGCCTTGAAGAACAACAAGCCAGTATGCGGCATTCCTCCATGGTCTCTGCATCAGCTCCTGCCTCTAGGTTTCTGCCCTGTTTGAGTTCCTGCCTTGGCTTCCCTCAATGGACTATGATTCAGGATATGTAAGCTAAATAAAGTCTTTCCTCCCCAAGTTGCTTTTGGTCATGGTGTTTCATCACAGCAGTAGAAGAGTGACAGCTCTCATATGGGTTTGGAATCAGGGCTCACAATACCAAAGTAGCCCCCAAACCTAAACTAAAATGTCACAGAAATGGTCCTGGTTGGTTAGTGTCCTCAGATGCCTGACAGTGGCAGGCAGAGATATCCTCTGAAGGACCTTGAACCAAGCCTCTGAGAATCGAAGGTATAGAGTATGACCACTCAACAAAATACAGGATACAGTCAGATTTGCAAAACAATTAAACAAGAACTATAGATATAGTCAGTGGTGGGAAAGAATCAAACATAAGATGTTCACTAATGTTATATTGGAAAATGTGGATGCCACTGGACCAAATATAAGCTTTATTCAAAAAATGGATACATTAAATGGGTAAAAATGAGTAATATAGAAATGTATATGTATATATATATATATTCATTCATATATATATATACATAAACATATACATATATATTTAAAAATATTCATTTTACCCATTTTATGTGTGTGTGTCCATTGTGTGGGCATGTGCAATTGTGCATGTGGATGTACATGCACATGCATGCACATACATGTAGAAGCCAGAGATTGATATCAGTTATCTTCTTCAATCACTTTCCCTTTAACCTCTCTCACAAGAACTCATGGATTCTGCTATGCTGGCTGACCTGTGTGAATTCTAGTGGTCTTCCTGTCTCTACCTCCCCAGCAGAGATTATAGCCACACAAAGCTTTAAAGATAGATGCTAAAAATCCAAACTCAGGACCTCAAGCTGAATGAACCCCCACCCCACCCAACCTACTATACCCAAACATAGTTGTGAATTAAAATGTTGTACAAAGTGTGCAACATTATATTTTGCATAGGACTACAACTTCTGGCCTGGTGTGGTGGTACCACACCACTTACTTCTGATCTACAGAGTAAGTTCCAGGACAGTCAGCCAGATATAATGCAACTGTATCTCGAAAACAAAACAAATAAGCAAACAAAAAAAAGAGTACTTCTAAATACACAATATGGTTAGGAATACTGCCCAATATAAAGCCGCAGAAGTACGGAAAAATGACAAGAATTTAATTCAGCAAAGGGGCTGGGTGCCTTGTGGTGGGGAATCAGGAGATAAGGTGGAAGCCGCTCTCCTGGGGTTTATCTCTCTGTCAGAGCTATATTCCTAAGCTGGCTAGTGGGGACAGATATCTGTCCTGGCTTTTGTTAATGTGGTTGGTTGGTTGGTTGGTTGGTTGGTTGGTTGGTTGGGTTTTGTTTGTTAATTTGTTTTGTTTTGTTTTGTTTTTTAATGCTTTGGTATAAAATGGCTTTGTTTGGCTGCTTTGGTTCATAAAGAGATTTAATTTTCTTTCTGACCTTTAACCCAAGAACAGGTTAGAACTCAAGCCACGAAGACCAAGACTCAGCTGGACTTAGCCAAGTCCAAAAGCCAACCAACCAACCAGCAGTGGCGACAACCAAATGAGCAGAGAGAGCTCAGAGAGAACGGAGTCTCCCTGGGGTGGACCACGTGGTCCAGGAAGCAGGAGCAGGCCAGCAGGAACAAGCCAGCAGGGTGAAGGTTCAGACTGAATCTGCTGCTTGTTGGCTGCAGGCACTAAAAAGTTTATTTCTTACCAATGTCACCGTCACCAGGACCTGCCCTGCCTTTTTGCTATCTAATCCTTTAACTCCAGATCCTTGGGCCATTACCCTAAATTTCCTTTATTGCTGATTCACACTAAGTGGTCTATGCTCATAGGTTGCTAGTATAGGGAGGATCTTGTGCGATGGAAGACAACAGCCTCTGACCAAGCCTTTTGGGGGGTGTTTCCCTCCTGTCCTAGTACACTTAATGGTCACATAGTCACATAGTCCCTCTGACGCAGTTTTCCTAAAGTGCATACTTTAGTACTCTGTGTTATTAATCTACATTGTGTGCATCTGCCCTTTGACTCAATCGCACAGCCTATAATATGAAGAAGACAGTAAAGGAAAGTCACCCACCGAAGAGTAGATCCAGTTACAAGCATTTGAGTGAGTTAATTAGCTGCCTGTGGAAAGTGTCCAGTCATTTAGGTTGCTGAAAGAACCTATCAACTCACCTTCTTAGTAGGAAATCTTTGGTTGGCTGTGTGAATAAGGTAACCTACACAAAAGGAAAAATGTTGGGGAGTTTTATAACTGGTCTGTTCACTTGCTTAAAATTCCTAACGCGCAGGATAAACTTTCCATTGCCTGAGGAGCTGGGAACATTTGCTACATTGTTACAAAATAAGAGTCCAGAAAGGGGCTTTCAGCTCACCTGCTTCCTAGCTCCATCCTCTGCATCCTCCGCAGCCTTCATTCTTGCCTCTGGGTTATCAGCCGTATGCACTGTGCAGGCTTTGCCCAGAACAAAGTGGGCAGTGTGCACAGGCTTATATCAAAGATGTCCCTTTGGATTGCAGCAGAGCTTCATGTCGCCTGCTCCCTGCTTTCCTTCCTGTCTCCCACCTTCCCACAGTTCTCTTTTACCGTTTGCCAACCAAATAGTATATCCTGCTGCTTCTTAACCTTCACTGTTCCCTCCTTCGACCTGGACGTACAACTGTTTATAGAACTGAACCAGAGACTGGCCAAGCATAGATTAGGTCCTTCTGTGTTCTCCAGTATAAAATACTGAAGGGTGCAAACAACAGGAGCCCCATTGATGGCGCTTCAATATGCAATAAAAATTAATATTTTATAACAAAAATATTTACTTTAATTAAAGCTGTTTTTTTTTTCCCCAAACTGTTTTTTAAAAGCGTACAAATAAAAGCACTCTTAGAAAACACAAGAGACCAGGCAAACATCTGTGTTCTGGACTTCTGTCTCCTCTGTGTTTGTTCTAGAAGTAACAGGAGACTCTTCATGTACCAGACAAGCTTTATAAGTCCTTTCTGATGATGGGGTATGGCTCTGTTACAGGAGTTTGCTGAGCTGAAAAATCAGTATGTTCCTCAACATAAGACAAGCTCTATGGAGCTGACAAAGAAAACCTTGTGAAGAGTGAGACAGCTTAAAGATGCTTCAGAGACGATGGCTGGAGATACAGAGGACGAGATACGGAGGATAACAGGTACCTAGCCTTTCACCCACACTCCAATCTGACGGTAACATCGTAATATCCTATCTCTCTGCTAGAACTTACATTCATTTAAATTTATCATTAACATGACTTAGTCTCAGATAAGTCCACTGAGAAGTAAAATGTGCATTCATCTTGTGTTTGAAAGGCTGTAAAGTCTTCCTGTCCTGGCCGCCATCAGAGAGCAGTAGCCATGGCCCTGCGCTACCCCATGTCCTTGGGCCGCTCAACAGGGGCCACAAGGTGACAAAGAATGTCCTCAAGCGGAGACACAGCCAGCACCGCGAGTGCCTCACCTAGCACACCAAGTCTGTGCAAGACAAGATTCAGGAGCTGTGTGGCTTTGCGCCCTACGAGTGACCCGCCATGTCGTTGCTCAAAGTCTCAAAGTGTCCAAGGACAAGCGCGCACTCAAGTTCATCAAGAAGAGGGTGGGAGGGCACATCCACACCAAGAGAAAGCAGGAGGAGCTGAGCAACAGGCTGGCAGCCATGAGGAAGGTGAAGGCCACGAAGGATTGATGCCCCCTCCCCCATAAACAATCCTACCGTACAAAAAGAAAAAGGAAAAAAAAGAAGGGCTATAAATTAATGAGCCTCTTGCATGGATTTATGTAGGAAGACTCGAATGAGAACCTGCCTTGGTTGGTCAGAACTGCAATTCACTTGGGTCTCCTTAAAATGTCCTTTCTTCAACTTTGAATTCCCAGCTAGAGTTGAGACATCTCAAGATTTGTTTGCTTTTGAAGTCAGAGACTTCAGCGCAGGACAGGACAAGGACTGGAAACGCAGCTCGGTTGGTAGACTGCTGACTAAGCATGTGAGAAGCCCTGGTCCGATGTCCAGCACTGCATAAAACAGCTGTACCATGTAGGGTAGAAGCCGGAGGATCAGAAGAGCAAGGTCACCCTTGGCTACATGGCAAATTTGAGACCAGGCTGGCATCCAAACAAACAAAACCCAGGGAAACTCCTCAAAGCAGATAGTGATGCTGACGGCGTCCATAGTGGTGAGGCTGAGATACCCAATGGTCTCACCTATTGTGATTATTTTCTTTCTTATGGGGAAAAAGGGGAGGGGGGAATCTCTTTTGCTTTTCAAATGATCTAGATTCTTAGGCATGAATCACCTAGGACTATGGTAGATATCCAGAAGGAATTATACTTTTCTGGAAGAAAAATTTTGATCCAAATGGAAACCTTAATTAATGTATGTAGATGATAGTAAGCAGTAAGCACACACTGAGTGATCAGAAGAGAGTGGGGCTGTGGGCATGGTTCAGGCAAGTGTCCCTTACCTAAGCATGAGGATTCGAGTTCAGATCCTGAGCATGCACATAAAAGCCAGGCACAGAGAGTGTTTGCAACCCAAAGTGGGGGGTGGGCAGCCTAAACAGTCTCACGCTCCAGGATCAGTAAGTGAACTTGTTGAAAAAAATATATAGTAAGCAACAAAAGAAGAGACCTGATGACGACATCTAACCTCCACAGCTATGTGTACACCAACACACACACACACAAAACACACACCCACTACCACCACACACCTATGCAAAAGAAGGAGACAGAATCTTCGTTTCCATACTGATAGCCGTGATTTTTCCAGGTAGTCCTAGAATACTTGAACTAAAATAAATAAATAAATTTTTAAAAATCAAATGAGTACAGTGTACTATTTGTTTTCATGGCCATGTTTATTGTCCCCCCAAACTTTAAAACTAGTGATAGTTTTGCAGGATGAGCAACTCTCAAAATATTAAATTAGATAGGACTCCTTTATTATAAATGCATGTTTATTACAGAGTGAGGATTATAGCCACTTATATCATTGCTACAACATGGATAAAATTAAAATGCACCATAAGCATGGGGCGAAATTAGGGGAAAACTGAATAATACTAAGCTATTACCATTAATTATTTTAGGTTAAGCGGAAACTGGCATTTACATTTTTTTTTTTCTCGAGAAAGGGTTTCTCTGTATAGCCCTGGCTGTCCTGAAACTCACTCTGTAGACCAGGCTGGCCTCAAACTCAGAAATCCGCCTGCCTCTGCCTCCCAAGTGCTGGGGTTAAAGACGTGTGCCACCACGCCCGGCTGGCATTTACATTTGTAGAGTTGTCTGAAATGCAGTGTTTCTGGTCTTTTGGTTTTGTTTTTTCAACCATTTTCAGCAGTTTCCTAAAATGTTTCAAAGCAAACATTTTAGGAAAGGCTCAAGGAGGCAGGTGGTGTCCTGGGANTCCCTGCTTCCCCTGGTCAAGGCAGCTCCTAAAGGCAACCCAGGTTTGAAGAGTGTAAGACTGGGAAAGAAAAATAGATTCTACATCTTCTCAAAAGGTCTACATTTTTGTAGTGTGTATTTATGTATTTGTGCGTGCCTGTGGAGGCAGGAGAGGTATGTGTGCCACGGGGTGCATGTGGAGGTCAGAGGACAGCTTTTGGGAATCAGTTCTCTCTTACCATGTGCTGGTAAGTGCCTCTGTGGGCTGAGTCATCCTGCTGGTTGTGAGTTGGAACTAAGAAGGTTATAAAAGAACCCAGGGAACTGGATAATGGAGCCCTGTGAGCCCTGGCATTTCAGGAAGAGTTAGAGCTGAGAGAGAAAAGAGCTGCCGGGTGCTGAATGGGGGTGGAGGCTGCGTGCTGGTCTCAGGATGACCCCCTAGTCAGCACAGCCCTCCAGCTGGATGAGTGTGTACACAGAGGTAGAGGAAGCCGGATGGTGTCATCATGGAGGTTGGCTTTTCTGGGACCCTGAACAAGATGGAGACCGGATCTGATAGGGGGATAAACAGTAGCCTGCTCAATCAGGTCTACATACCTGGTGGAAACTCAGGGGTTTCTTTTCAAACATTGTTTGAAAGGGCAAGTCTCCTTTTAACTCCAAATGACCTACTCTGGAGAGTGTCTGGTGACAGAGCACTCACTACTTGCATGCCAGCTCACCAGCTCTTTCGTCTTGAGTAGCAGTGGCTACCATTCTTTTTTATATTCAGACAAAAATCTTCCTTCAGCAAGTGTTCACCCGCTGCTCTTCATTTTATTTCTTCAGGATTAGAGAGATCATATTCACTCTGGTTTCTAAGCTGCCTTTTTAAGCACTTGCAACAGTGCTACGTCTTGGGCTAGGGATTTTTTTTTTCTCTCCACAGGAAACATCATGACAGCATTTGTTTGGGGAACAGTTTCCAATGCTTCAGTAGCTGGTCCTACATGCTAGTCTGACAGCCACTCCAAACTCGTCTAGTCTTGGGTGTTCTCTGAACAATCAAGTGAGGCACATTTACTGTCTCGCTTTTGGAAGGTCTACTTCTACCTACGATTGGCACCCATAGTTGTCTATACTTCCTGCATCCCTTCCTCTGTAGGTTCTCCATTAAGGTTTATTAGAATTCCCAAATAATTGTTGAGTGAAGAGTAAATGAATTCATAGATGGGTAGATGGATGGATGGATCAATTGATAATAAATTGATTGATGAGTATGACTACATTTGTAAGAAAAAAAAAAGGTCAGGGTTCCAGGACTTCCACATCAGTAGGACATTTCTCAAAAATTGAAAATTTCTAAAGCTCACATGTTCACTATTAAGTTAAAGTAGTAAAAACATAACACTTTAATTTGGAAAAAAACAGCAAAAAGTGCATACAAAGTGACATGGGACTTTCATTTCTATTTATTTTGTGTATGTGAGTGAAGATGCCGTCGCTGTCTTCAGATACACCAGAAGAGGGTATCAGATCCCATTGTGAACCACCATGTGGGTGCTGGGAATTGAACTCAGGACCTCTGGAAGAGCAGTCAGTGCTCTTACCTGCTGAGCCATCTCTCCAGCCCGCAGGCCTTTCGTTTCTAAACTGTGGTTCTTAGTGCTGTCTCCTCCCTCAGGGTGTCCAGGTGACACTGCGCAGGAGACTGGAAGGATGAGAGTTCAGAATGGGTGCGGTCTGCAGGACCCTGGTCCAGCTGGGAGACTGTGTGCTGGGGGGTGGGGTAGGGGCTGGCTTCTCTGAGGAATTCGGTGTTACAGCTCTAGCTCTCTTAGACAATCTTCAGTGAAACAGCATATTCTGTGCATACTCTTTGTTTGGGGTGATGAAAGGCTATATCTGAACCTTGGAAGGTGAGAAGCAGTTTTCAAGGTGAATGTAAAACCGCTGGCTAGAGTTTAAAGTACTGAGAATGCCTCATTTGCATGGAGAGTTATTTCAGGAATCCCAGATACTTGTTGGACCAGTTCTTGGGGGGTGCAGGGGGAGTTGAACCTGTAGGTTTGCCAAGGACTATGAGATATTCGTCAGGTGGGGTGTCTGGCTCCCCAGATCAGGCAGAGAAGAGGAAGACCTTCTAAGAAAAGGGAGTCAGCCATTTAGTGCCAAGCTCAGAGGAGCTATCCAGGTGGACATGATAGACCAAGACCTTAAGTATTGAGGTGCAACACTAATCAACTCTAACCATAAATGGCATCTTTAAATGCCTTTTGATACAAAATCTTTAGACTAAAATGTCAGTTTTCTCTGATTTATGGTATGAAAAATTTGAGAAGTTTGCTGTAAAAAGATTTTATTATACCCACTGAACCAAAACACATCAAGAAGAGACAGACACACATATCTGTCTTTATAATGATAAAACCCAGGAAGGGCCTATGAAGCAGGCATACATCATTCTTTTCATCTTCTTTCAGAGTTAGAAAAGAAAATAGAAATGTGGGTTCTGAGCAGACAAAAAGGCTGACCCACTGAGACAACTGGGAAATCACGTTGTCGCCATCTGAAATGAACTGTTGAGAAAGGAAACATGTCACCTGCTATAATTATGCAAAGTCCCGTGCAAGAGCTTGTGACTGTGCCTCTGGCTTCCTGAGCACAAGCCTGAGAGCTGTGGTGGACTAGTGGAACACTGAGGTCAACCTCCTCGCTGTCCCCACCTGGACTGCTCAGCATGGCTGGAGGAAAGACTGTCAGAGCAAAGCCATGTCAATGTCATTTCATGACAGAAGGAGACAAAGAGTGAGGCTGTCTCTGGCTTCCAAAACTTTCCTTCTCTGCCTTCTTTTCTTTTCCATAACTTAAAACAATTGGTTCATCTGCCAAGTAAAAATCTAAGTAAATTCTCTACTTACCAATTTCCATTTAGCAATAATCACTGCCATTAAGTGAATATAACATTAAGTAACGATGTCTAATGCTAGGAAGAAACACAGGCACTGGCATGCATTGACTTGTCTAGTTTTCTGTTTATTCGGATTTTCTTTTTACTGCTAAAACTTCAATCTAAATTAAATGCATGAGACTCAAAAATCTACCTCGAATCACACATCCCTATTCACTAATCCTCCCAACAAGAGAATTTCATTTTCTCCAAAAAGGCACTGGGGCAATATTTTAAGAACATAAATACTGAACTACTTTCTGTAATTTTCTGTAGCTATATATAAAAAAATCTGCTGCTTTAAAATGAAGAGTAGCAATCATGTTCTTATTGGTTAGTATAAAAGAGTGGACTGGTCGGGCGGTGGTGGCTCACACCTTTAATCACAGCACTAGGGAGGCAGAGGCAGGTGGATTTCTGAGTTCGAGGCCAGCCTGGTCTACAAAGTGAGTTCCAGGACAGCCAGGGCTACACAGAGAAACCATGTCTCGGAAAAACCAAAAAAAAAAAAAAAAGAGTGGACTGGAGGAGGTGAGCGGGTCACGGGCCAGCCTGACGCCACTGCACCACAGGAGGTGCAGGGCGGGCATGGCAGTATTGTGAGCATGGAAGCTGATGTCCTGGTTCGATTACCAGTACCCATTGGTCACTGCGCTCCATATGCTGGAGCCCCGGGTGTGAACTGTGTTCGATCCGATGCTGGTTTCTGTTGTTGTGGCACGTATACCAGCTACGTCTTCTTACCCCAGAGCAGCATGACCGAACTGCATTACTTTGAAATTGTAACAGCATGACCGAACTGCATTACTTTGAAATTGTACAGTGACAAAGACATGACCAGGATCCAGAGGTTCCTGGGGAAGATCCACCTTGTGGAGTTGGAATGAGACCTCATCAGATGTGAGATGCTGCTCTACAGATGTCAACATAACCAACCTCATAAATACAAAGACTAAAAACTTCCAGAGTAGGACAGAAAAAAAAATCATCCTGGCTCATGTGTTATGTTCTTTCTTTTTGGTTTTTAACACAGGCTCTTTTTTTTTATTACACATTTTTTCTTCATTTACATTTCTTCATTTTCTTCATTTACATTTCAAATGCTATCCCAAAAGTCCCCTATACCCCTCCCCCCCGCCCTGCTCCTCAACCCACCCACTCCCACTTCCCAGTCCTGGCATTCCCCTGGCATATGATCTTCGCAAGACCAAGGGCCTCTCCTCGACTAGGCCATCCTCTTAACAGAGGATCTTATATAGTAGCTCTTATCTATTTAACATTGTAGTCATTTGTACTTTGGTATCAGTATTTTCTTAACCTTTGTGACTGTTTCAATATTATCTAGTGAAAACTTTTCTTATATAACTCTGAGCACATCTTAATTGCTTTCTATTTTTAAAACCTAAGGTCAATAGTTGGATTTTACTGTTCTTGCTATTATATGTCATATACATCTTGCTGGATATACTTCTATTCTTGACCAAAGTTTTGTAAGAAACAATACAGAATTTGGGGACGGGAGGGAGGATACTTTGAGAACTGCTTACAAAAGATTCATCTGCAAGCTTAAACTCGGGAGTACAGTTTTAGCTCCAACAGCATTTGCACTAAAACTATTAAAATGTTTCTTAGTAATGAAAAAGTAAAGATCTTGCTAACGTTAATACAAGGAACACTTTGCCTTTTAGATATTAAATTCTTATGTGGACTTATTTCCAACCAACTTTGACGATTCCTGTGAGGAGGAGTGATTGGTGGTGGTCTTGTGTGATGCTGAGGTACACGGTGGAGCTTTTCATAGAAGGCTTATCAGTTCCCCCTAAGTTCATTTGATGATTGTAACAGCTGCTATGAAATGCAATTGCACATTGTGATATGATACCCTGAGATGAATTGTTCAGAACCATAGCCAAAGGAAATGTAAACTTGCTTTAAAATCCTTTCACTCTTTGTATTTTTTAAAAAGGATTTTATTCTTTAGATGTGAAATGACCACTTAATTTTTTTTAATGTAAACTCATTAAATTCAAAGAAAAATGTAAAAAAAAATCGAACTGTCTCATGTGACAGTGAGCCTATGCTTTCACATTCTTTATGATTTTTTTGCATGTCGGATCTGTAGCAAAGCACAACAGCTCTGCTTGGGCATGCAGTTCTTCAGAGGGATTATCATAGGCAGTTTGCGCTCACATTAATATATGCCAACATGGACATATGTAGGAAGACAGCTGGAGCCGTTTCCACTAAGGACCGACTTATAAAAATGGGACTTAAAAACCTAACAAGGGTCTTTGAGAATATTAATAACTATGGAAATTGTTAGAACATAGGCGATAAAGGGAAAGTGCATAATCTGTTTTACTGTGGATCCTAAAGAACAGATGGAAAGTTCTCTACGGAAAGGACTACCCAGAAATTTCTCTTCAAGTCTACAGTTGTAGAGTTTCCCTATCTGGCATTGGGACCCACAAGCCTCCACTGGAAGACTGCAAAACTGGCCCAGAGAGTCAAAAAGTCTAACTGCCACGAAGTCTGATTTTTATCTTCTCCCTTCCCCACCTTTCCCCCTCTCCCTCCTCTCCCTCTCTTTTTGTCTTAGTTAGGATGTCTATTGCTGTGATGAAACACTATGATCAAAGGAAGTCAGGACAGGAACTCAAACCAGACAGGAACCTGGAGGTAGACACTGATGCAGAGGCCATGAAGGGCTGCTGCTGACTGGCTTGCTCTTCATGGCTCGCTCAGCCTGCCTTCTTATAGAACCCAGGACCACCAACCCAGGGTGACACCACCCACAATGGGCTGGGCCCTCCCCCATAAATAACTAATTAAGAAAATGCCCCCTACCCAAAAAAAGAAAGAAAATGTCCTACAGCCACATCTTATGGAGGCGTTTTCTCAACTTAGGACCCTTCCTCACGGATGATGCTAGCTTGTGCCCAGTGTTGATTGGAGTGTGGGATCGTGTGCTACCACAATGCATGTAGAGGTCACCACGATGCTTGTAGAGGTCAGAGGTAACCTCAGATGCTGATCCTCACCTCACTTTGCTTGAGTCAGAATCTCACTACTACCAGCTAGCTGGCCTGTGAGCCTCCTGGACTCTCCTGTCAGGCTAGCTGGCCTGTGAGCCTCCTGGACTCTCCTGTCAGGCTAGCTGGCCTGTGAGCCTCCTGGACTCTCCTGTTTCTGTCTCTCATCTCACCACAGGAGCACTGGGTTGCAGACCCACATATTACCGTATCTGGATTTACATGGCTCTAGGAGTCCAGACTGGTCTTCACTCTCACATGGCAAGTGCTTAACCCATTGAGCCATCACCCCAGATCTAAGTTGGTTTTGGTTTTGGTTTTGGTTTTGGTTTTGGTTTAGTTTTGGTTTTTTTGATTGGCCTTTGTTTGTTTGAAGATAGTTTCTCTTACAGTCTAGCTAGCCTTGAGTCTTGCTATATAGCCAACGATGGCCTTGAACCTCTGATCATCCTGCCTCTACCTCCAGAGTTTTGGAATTACAAGTCTGTGCCACCACATCCAGTCTCACGTGGCTTGGGGACACAACACAGGGCTTTGTGCATGCTGGGCAAACACTCTGCCAAATGAGCTATATCCTTGGCCCTCAAAAAAAAAATTCCTTATTCTTTACTCCAGTGGTAAGGATGGAATCCACTTCAGTGTTCTCATTAGGATACCTACCTTCACATTGGTATCCCATTATAGACAAGGTGATAAGCATTTTTATTTTAAAAACAGTTTGCAATGGCACTCTTCAATTATCCTGGCTTTACAGGGATCAAAGTCTGCATGAGAATAGGTCACAGAGTATGATAAGAGTTAGAGTGTCTGTTTGCTAGATGACAAAACTAAGTAGCTGTGGAGTGAAACAACCTGATGATTGACACCAGAGGCTGATCTCTGATTTCCCCACCCACCCACACACTTTTGCATACTTACACATGCAAGCACCTGTGTACACATAAACACACCCACAAATGGTCTTAAAGAGGAGGGCAAATCAGAACAAAGAATAGTGATACATGGGTTTGGAAATGCTACAGTAAAACCCATTGCTTGATATGCTACCTTGAGTAAAAAAAAAAAATCTTAAATAGAGGGGTGATAGTTTTGTAGATAATCCATTATAATATTCTTTATATTAAAAATACAGCCGGGGGCTGGTGAGATGGCTCAGCGGGTAAGAGCACCCGACTGCTCTTCCAAAGGTGATAAGTTCAAATCCCAGCATCCACATGGTGGCTCACAACCATCCATAATGAGATCTGGCGCCCTCTTCTGGAGTGTCTGAAGACAGCTACAGTGTACTTACATATAATAAATAAATAAATCTTTAAAAAAAAAAAAATACAGCCGGGCGGTGGTGGCGCACGCCTTTAATCCTAGCACTTGGGAAGCAGAGGCAGGCGGATTTCTGAGTTCAAGGCCAGCCTGGTCTACAAAGTGAGTTCCAGGACAGCCAGGGCTACACAGAGAAACCCTGTCTCGAAAAAAAAAAAAAAAGAAAGACAGAAAGACAGAAAGACAGAAAGACAGAAAGACAGAAAGACAGAAAGACAGAAAGACAGAAAGACAGAAAGAAAGAAGAAAGAAAGAAAGAAAGAAAGAAAAAGAAAGTGTAGCCAAGGAAAACTGTGCATCTGGGAATATGGCCAAGGTCACACTGGGCCACCAAAGATGATGTCCTGGCTTCTCTCTGTCTTCTCAGTAACTTGCAGCTGCTTGGGCCACTCATGTCACTGTTTTCTAACTGCACGTTCTTGAGCCTCCATCTGTGCCCTAGTGGCTCTTCTGGCTTTCATGGCAAAAAGGAATATTGCTTCCACCCATCTTTGGAATCCTCCAAAGAAAGGTTTAATGGATGCCCGACACCCAAAAATTTACAAATATCATTGGGGCATGATGGCATCACCTTTAATTCCAAGCTCAAGGAAGGTAGGGGGACAGAGTAGGCAGATCTCTGTGAGTTCAAGGCCAGCCTGATCTACAAGACAAGTTCCAGACTAGGGCTACATAGTGAGATTCTGGATCAGTGGGATATATATATATATATATATATATATATATATATATATATATATCCTTATAAATATATATATATATGGATATATATATATATCCTTATATTCCTTATATTAAAAATACAAAAAAAGCCAATTAAATATTGTGATCTTCCTATTGGGTTTTTAGTTGTGAGAAGGAATATATATATATATATATATATATATATATATATATATATATAGTCTAACAAACCAGCCCACACAGAAAAAGCCCTGGAAAACCACAGCCACTGTATTCAACTAGCATCCCTTAGGATGATTCTGCCTATTGTAGGTTAGAAACCTACCCAGGCAAAGAGTAGTGAAGAGGCAGACGGTGAGAACAACCAGGCAAAGTTACTAAGGTGACACAATAGTATAGAGGGAGACCAGGACACATTGTGTGTGGTGTGTGTGTGTGTGTGTGTGTGTGTGTGTGTTTGTTTGGCTCGCAGGGAGGGGGAGGGGAGAAAAAGGGGAGGATGGTGTGGCAAGCAACCACATTCTGTCCTGCCTCCCACCAGGAAGGAGAAGACACAGCTGGGATCTTTGCATATACAGCAAGTTACAAAGTTACAAATATGTGAGCAGACTGGTGGGAAGCCGATCGGCTCCTCCTGTAGCATCCTGGAACCAGCACCAGGCAGGGAGAGCATCAGAGAGAAGGGCTTTGACTGAAAAGTTTTAGACTGACTATATGGAGGAAAGTCACTTATCAGGAGATGGGGTCTTTGGTCAGTGGATGCAGCCGGCTGTGATGATTCAGCAGGAGTTCTTGGTACATAAACACACAGGAGTAGGGATGCTCTCTCTTGCTGAGTCTCTTACAGACAGACACTTGCACACAAATCAGCCTTCCTGGGCAGAGAGCAGGACTGGGGAGAAAAGAGACTCGGTGACACATGGGTTAAATCTCCCTTGGACACTGCAGGCTTGCATGTGAGAGGAAAACAAGCTTCCCACTCAAGCTGCATGATTTGATCTCTTTAAAAGCCAGAGCAGCATCTTCATGAGTACTTTTGCCATGTTAGATGTTAGGGGCCTCAGATCGTCTTCACTCTTCCCTGCTTCGGGGGAGGGAAGGGATGGTGGGCCCAGGGCCAAGCAATCTGAAAAATCCTGCCCCTGACCTTAGGTGAAGCAGAGGCTCTGTGTATCTGCATTTCCTTCAGCTGGAAAAGCCTATCTAGTCCCCTTCCCAGGGTGACTGAGCTAATTCATGTGATAGGCTTTGGGGAGAATGAGGAGGTCTGAGCTCCTCAGCCATCAAGATTGTTACACTGTCTAACTCACACCCAGAGTAGCAGACTGCCTGACGCTATTGTTCTCGTAGTCCCTGACTCTATCTCTCCAGTCTAACAAACCAGCCCACACAGAAAAAGCCCTGGAAAACCACAGCCACTGTATTCAACTAGCATAGCTAACAAAAGCCTCTAACCCTCTCCATCGTCCTGGCTGATGTGTCTAAGCAGATAGTAAGCTCCAGGATAGCCCAGGGTATGTGTTCAGTCACGTTTTTTTTTTTTGTTTTTTTTTTTTTGGTCCTCCATAGAAGTTAGATCAGCACAGAGCACTCTAAAGCAATGGTAATCATTTAGAGAAATTGATCACAAATTGATGCAAGCCAGGCTGGCCTCAGACTGTCAATGAACCAAAGTACACTGGTTTGTCACACGAAACTGGTCATCCTGTAAGTTGGTCCCTCTAAAAGTGTACACTGAGAACTATTAAGACCTTTCTCTCAGCATTCAGAGACAGTATGTCAAATGTGTATGAATTTATGCTTAAGACAAAAAAATTTCCTCATCTCAATAACTAGAATTTCTTATAACAAA